>JAUKWC010021101.1:0-18871 GCA_032356245.1 Endocladia muricata | reverse complement strand
GAAACCGAGTCAGGTATTGATTGGGAGCAAGATCAATTAGCTGGTATCGATGAACTAGTATCTCAGATGCTTGGTGGTATAGAATCACCAACGATCGATAACGATTTACTCGTATCGATCTACGATCAGTTGAAGTAGCTGTTGTTCGTGTTATAACGTTTATAACACTCTCTCCCTACAATAGTTTATGTAAATACGCATATGAAAAATTACTATGTGTATATGTTTAAGGCAAACGATATTCCATTCTATGTTGGAAGTGCTCGGCGGAGAGATGAATATACAAATCCTTATCGAAGAGAATATGAACATCTGTGGGAATCTGGCAAACCAACAAGCCAACAAACCAACATACACAAGTGCTCATACTTAAACAGACCTCACGTATTTGAGGTTATTATCGATAACTTATCTTTGGTTGAGGCTCGTGAGAAGGAGTTAGAGTTGATTCTCGAATATAAACGAATTCGTGATGGTGGAACTTTGACAAATATCGTGATTAGTCTAGAACTAATGGCTCACAATACAAGACGCGTACCTGTATTTCAATTTACAACAAATGGTGGGCTGATTAACAAATATACGAGTATACTACAAGCCTCGCAACAGACGGGAATATTATCATCTGGTATTGTTAGTTGTTGTAAGGGTGTTAATGCGACTTCTGGTGGTTTTGTTTGGGGATATACAGAAGCGTTTCCAGGATACACAAAACCACCAGAGGTTTGGAATAAACGTGCGATTGATCAATATACCCTTGATGGTATTTTTGTTTCGTCGTATGCTTCAACTATGGAAGCAGAAAAACAAACCGGTATTGCTAGAGGCCCTATTAATGCCTGCGTACGAGGCGAAACGGCGACCTCTGGAGGGTTTGTTTGGGTTGAAACCGGAAAGCCGTTTGTTAGTCCCCCACCTCGGCGGAGCGGAAAACCGAAAAAACAAGTAGAACAAATTGATATGAACACAAACAAAGTAATCAAAACATACGAGAGTGTTTCGTTAGCTATGGCAGAAACTGGGTATACAGGAATTAGTCGATGTGCGCTCGGCTACAGTAAATCGTCAGGTGGCTATTATTGGAGAACCGTAGAATGATAGTTTTTCGATCATTGTCGTTGAAGAATTTTCTCAGCTTCGGGGCACACCCAACGGTAATTGAGTTAGACAAGCCTGGAACAACGTTGATTCTTGGCGAGGACATGGATAATACCGATAAAGGAGCAGGCGGTAATGGTTGTGGAAAAACAACCATCATTAATGCTTTGGTGTATGCGTTATATGACAAACCGTTGTCTAATATATCTAAGGATCGGTTGATCAACAATACGAACAAGAAAAACATGGTGGTGACGATTGACTTCACCAAAGGTGATGATCAGTATTCAGTACATCGCGCTCGCAAAACGAAAGCCGGTGCATCAGGTAACTGGGTTAAATTATTTTGTAACGGTGATGATATTACCCTCGATAGTATTGCAAATACAAATACAGCGATTGAGAACATTCTCGGACTACCATTTGAGCTGTTCATTCGAATATGTGCCGTATCAGCTAACCACGTACCATTCCTCGATCTTCCGGTGCGGCATGCCTCCATGGCAAACCAAACTGATATAATCGAAGAGTTGTTTGATTTAAAAACGTTGACTGAAAAAGCTGATTTGCTCAAGGTAGCGATAAAAGATACGCAGCGATCGCGTGATATTCAAATTGAGCGAAGTGAAGCGCTACAACGCGAACATGATCGATATAATAAGCTACTTGCAAGTGCTCGTAGTAAAGTTGACGCATGGCAACGATCTACAGATGCACAAGTTGTTAAGCTAACCAATCAACTACAGCAACTTCGAACAATCGATATTGATCAGCAAAAAACTGCTATTACTGAATCCGATTCGATCAAACAACAACTGTCAGAAGCAACAACTGATTACAACAACCACGTAAAGGCTGCCGGTAAGTTACAAAAAGTACTAGATGACTTAACTAAACAACTAGAACACTTGGATGATGGTACATGCCCGTACTGTTTGCAAACATATGCCGAAGCTGCCGAGAAACGGAAAGCTATCGGAATTGAGCATGGTGAGCTGGAGCAACAGTTCGACGAATTAGCTACGATCGTCGAGGAAAAGCATCAACTAATGACCCAATATAAAGAACAATATAAAAAGGTTCAGGGTATTATTGTAATCGATGATCTAGATGAGCTGTACGATATCAGCGGACAGATTGTTCACATCGAACAACAACTAGATGATATTGCGAACAGTAGCAATCCGATGCAATCAACAGTTGATGAATTGCTTGCCGAAAAGCTAGATCCAATAGATAATACTGACAGTAACAAACTAACTACATTACTCGATCATCAAAAATTCTTGTTGAAACTGTTAACAAAAAAAGACTCATTTGTTCGAAAAACGCTTCTGGAGAAGAACATTCCGTTCCTCAACAAGCGTCTATCACGATACCTAAAAGAGCTCGGGTTACCACATGCCGTATTGTTTACGCATGAGATGACTGCTGATATTTCACAATTTGGCAGAACACTAGATTTTGGTAACCTATCAAACGGGCAACAAGCTCGAGTGAATATTGCACTATCATTCGCATTCAGAGATGTATTGCAAACGATACACGAACGAATAAACGTCTGTATGTTGGATGAAATCCTCGATGTTGGATTAGACACGGTTGGTATACAAGCGGCTACAGGAATGCTGAAAGGCAAGGCGCGTGATGAGGGTCTATCGATGTTTATCATATCGCATCGTGACGAGGCTATTACTGCGTTTGACCGTACCATGACAGTGCAGATGTCAAAGGGATTCAGCTATATTGGTGAAATTCTTGATTAATTTGGTCACTCGTTTGAAGTAGGAAATAATTTAATTAATATTGCTTCGATGTTAGGTAGGGACGTATAGTGTATTCTGATTAACTTTATATCGTTATTACTTGCCCACGTTGTCTTGATACTATCGTGATGTTGTGTTCGGATAAAGTTAGCAGCAGTTTTATGAATATGCTTTACGAAGGTATCGTGAATTTCCCCATCATATTCGATAAGAGTGTTACACTCTGGCAACCAGAAATCAAATGGCAACGGACGTACGTTACGACAGGTCGCGAATCTTTTTTGTTCCTCAAAAACAATACCCATTCGTTTAAGTTGGTTACTAATTCTACGTTCTCCTTTACTACCCCAACACTTAGAACAACCACGACCACTTATATGACCTGTTGGGGTTTGCATGAAGGTACCATGTTCGGAACATATAATAGCTACTGGTGTTGTGCTTAAGGAATATTCAACTTTTGAGTAATCGTATAAGTTACCATGTATGTTTCGTGCTTCCTCTACGAACATTTCAAGAGTTTTACTTTTACCAACACAGCGTGGGCAGCCTGCGGTACTATGAATATGATTCGTTGGTGTTTGCGTGAACGGCCCGTGTTTGTTACAAACAATCATTACAAGTTCTCCAGCAGATTGATAATCGACCAATGAATAATCATACAATCCTTTGTGAATTCGTGTAGCATGTGTGATGAAGTCACTAGTGGTCGATGTCATATCGATACTTTTTTGGTCATTTGCGCATTTAGCGCATTGAGATTTATTATGAATATGACTACTGGGTGTTATTTCAAATTCGCCATGTTTTGGACATATAACTGTTATCTTTGTATTAACATTAACATATACAACTTTGGTGTAATCAAACTTATTACCATGCACATCGATACATCGTTGTATAATTTGGTCTCGTGTGTGTTTCCTTGGCATTTTTCTCTCGTAAATAAAGGTGTGCATATTTATGGGAATTGATCAGTCGTATACCTCAACGGGCTATTGCATCGGAACAACCGATGGAGAGCTTGGACTATCACAATTTGGATTAATATCATCTATTAAAACTGATGATATATTCTCACGTGCTCGATACATTGCTACTGAAATTTGTATACTAATTACAAAATATAACGTAGACTATGTTGCATTAGAAGGATTGGCATTTGGTGCTAGAGGTGACGCTACTCGAAATCTAGCTGGCTTGCAATTTACGATAGTTAACAACATTTATACGAACCAAAATCAAAAAGGATGTGAAATATACGCACCTGGAACGATAAAAAAAATAGCGACCGGTAAGGGTAACTCACCCAAAACACTATTACTTGATAATTTACCGGATGGTGTGCGCTCGCAGTTTGATGCTACAGGGGTGAAGAAATCAACTGGATTGCTTGATTTGGTTGATGCATACTGGATACTTCAAACCTTGATCGTTAACAAAACAGACTAACACACAACACGAGGAAAAAAAGTAATGACAACATATGTATATCGATATACAGACGCTGATAATGAAACAGTAGAAGTATCACAGAGCATGACGGATGATGCTTTAACGAGCTGTCCGACTACCGGACGCCCGGTTGAACGAATTGTAGTACTGGCGGGCGATCATCGAATCGGTGGCAAAGCTCACGGTAATACTACTATGTGGAACGTATCTAACGATCCTGGTCCACGTCGGAAGGGCTATGATGTTTTAGAATAATATGGTATAGTACTAACATGGGTAGAATCATATCAACTAATGATTGGATCGACAGGGTTGTCAAAATTCATAATAACGAATACAAATATGACGACACTGTTTATGTCAACACTCGTACCAAAGTTACCGTAACTTGTAAGATTCATGGTAACTTTGATCAATGGCCAGTTGATCATGTACGTGGTGCTGGTTGTCCATCATGCGTTAGACAGTATAAACCCACAACATCAGAATGGATCGCCAGTGTGTCTGTCGTACATTCAAATTTTTATACATATAACAACACTAAGTATCTTGGAGCAAATAAACGATTAACAATCACATGTCCTGTACATGGCGATTTTGAACAAATTGCTAAAAAACACAAGGCGGGTCTCGGGTGTTCTAAGTGTAGTGGAAGATATGTGTACGGTAACGAGGAATGGGTGTTGCGAGCGACAGCGAAGCACCGCGGTATGTATTCCTATGAAAATACAAAATATATAGGTTCCGCTCATCCAGTCAATGTTACTTGTTCAAAACACGGTGAATTCAAGCAATCAGCTGCTAGTCATTTACAAGGGGTTGGATGCCCAAGATGTGCCGGATTGGGTGCAAGTACCGAAGAATGGATATTAGACGCTCAGCAAAAGCATGGTAACTTTTACGACTATTCTAACACAATATTTACTAAACAACACGATCACGTGTCTATTGGATGTCCTATCCATGGCGATTTTCAGCAAGTAGCATACACTCACATACAGGGAGCAGGTTGTCCGTTGTGTGGAGTAGATAACAAATCGGAAGATGCATGTTTTCCGTACATACAGCGATTATTTCCAAATGATGAGATAATCCAGAGTGCTCGGCTACCATGGCTTGACCGACAACATCTAGATTTTTATATTCATGATCAACGTATTGCTATCGAGTATAACGGAAAACAGCATTACCAACCGATTGAACATTGGGGTGGTCAAAATGCTTTTAAGGCTCAACAAAAGCGCGATAAAAGAAAGCGTAGATTGTGTGTGGAAAACAATATTAATCTAATAGAAATACCACATTATGAGTTTAACTGCTGCACTCCTCACGATCAAGCAGTGGAGTACTTTCAGCAGTTAACAACTGTATTAGTATAACGTACACGTAGTAACCGTAGTAATCGTAGTAATCGTAGTAAACGGCTGATCTATTCAATTAGACCGCAGCCGGAGTGGCAGCATGGTATTCACCCCTGTCCAAGTGTTAAGACGACTTCTCGTACTTCCAAACACCACAAGATACCCAATAGTGGAACCAGGTTTGGCGCACCTAAGTACTGGCATGAAGTAATAAGATCACTATAATGTACTACAATCGCGTAGCGTAGCTATGCAAAAAATATTAGATATACAACTACCACTACTACCGTGGTTTCAAAATTAGGAAATGAAAATTTCCGGCGGGGGGGTAGGTGTTTTGTGCTTGCACAAAACACAGTCCTTGGCTGTCTTTTATAATGCGATATAATTAAACATATAGAAGAAACAATATAAGCGATAATTAAATCACTTGTGGCGGCACGCCGCTGGTGATTTAATTATCATTTATTAAGTGGTTGATTTATCAACTACTGATATAATTAAACATATAGAAGAAACAATATAATGGTTGCATCATCGTTCTGATGAGTGAACTAGTTCACTCATCAGAACATCGTGCGTTGCGCACCGCAACGCACGATGGGTTAAATTTTAGTTGTGTGTTTTGTGAGTTCATCATATAATACATGCATGACTAATATTATGAACTCATGGACATTTCCATATTCTCCGTATCTAAACCAAGCAACTGCGCTTGAATGGCTACAGACAAATCAAGACAAGAAGTACTTAATTCTTGAGAGTCCGGTTGGATCTGGTAAGTCATTCATCGGGATGGCATACGCTAAGTACCTCGGTGGTCGTTCATTCGTGTTGACACCACAGAAGATACTTCAGCGTCAGTATGAAGAATCATTCAAACCTATTCAACAGATTGAACTAGCATCATTTTACGGTAAGTCAAACTATACATGTAGATCAAAGAATACTACATGTAACATTGGCAGTCTGGTTAAACCGCGATGCGAAAGTTGCCCATACAACAATGCACGTGATTATGCAATCAAATCAACAAATACCGTAATGAATTACAAGCTTGCATTGAGTGCATGGGCATATACCTCTCTATTTGATGGTAAGGACAACAAACCACTTAAGCGACGGTTGATGGTACTAGACGAGTGTCACACACTCGAACAACATTTAGTTAGCTTTGATGCACTTGCAATCACCGAGTGGCGGTGTAAGAAGTATGACGTTAAATGGAAGCCACAACGAACAATGGCTGATGCAATCGCCTACATGCGGGACTCGTATATACCACACATGACGCTGGTGATTAACCGGCTTGATGAGCAATTGGAATTTGTTCGTGATAAAGCACCATCTGATTTAACAAAGACGGATCAGACGAAGCTGCAAGAACTAGAGGACTTAATGACACATGTATTAGAGACATGTGCGGCATTTGTTACACAACCACTGAAAGCATTAAACGATAAATTTGTATTGGTGCATAACGATATCTCGTTTGAATTTAGGCGTCTATCTGGTGCGCAATCGTTTAAAGCTATTATCGAACCAATGGCTGATCAGTTTTTGTTTATGTCGTCTACTGTTCTCGATAAAGATGGTTTTTGTGATGACATTGGCATTAGTCGTGATGATACTGCGTTCCTATCACTAGGATCAGAATTTGATATTGAAAATCGTCCGGTATACTATATGCCACAATGTAAGATGAATTACAAATGGAGATCACCAGAAAATGCCGACGGACTAGCGTCAATGTTAGCTGCGATAAATCAACTGTGCACAATGCATGCTGACCAGAGCGGTATTATTCATACAGCAAACTTTGCAGTTGCCGATTGGTTAGTTAACAATATCAGTATTGATCAAGACATATTTCACCATAATCCACAGTCAGGAGATGATCGAGGCGCTATCATTGATGCATTTATCAATCACAATAAACCGTCAGTATTGATTTCACCATCATGCACCGAGGGTCTGGATCTTAAAGGTGACCTAAGTCGTTTTGCTATTTTTGCTAAAGTACCATATGGATTTCTTGGGGATCAATGGATTAAACGTCGCATGGAGATGTCTGCAGAATGGTATCAACGACAAGCTATTATTAATATAATTCAAGGTGGTGGCCGTGTTGTTCGAGATATGAATGACTGTGGTACAGTTTATATTCTTGATCAAAATTTTGCATTCCTACTAACAAAAACACACCGACTAATTCCGCAGTGGTGGAAAGACGCATATCAAAAGCTATAATTAATAGTTTGGATTTTGTCGTTTTAATTCCTTCTCCAGGCGTTCGTTGATAAATTTATCAATTCGTTCTCGTTCACCTGGAGTCGTGTTAAGCATTTGCTCATATGGTATGGCACCACGCATAAAGTATGAAAGCGATATGCAACCGTCTATAAGCGCCATCGCGTGTTGTTCCATTCGATTAAACATCTGAGTTATATCTTCAGGTGTGCCAGTTTTAAGAGTTATGAAAAAAAAATCAACGGATTTGTTGGAGCGTGAATCTTCATACTCTCACCACAATCTTTACATACAACAGTTTGTGTATAATCTGGCCCCCACTGAGCACCGCGTTCAATCACATCAGTCATTTGCGTAACGTACGCTGGTGATATCTCAGCTAACCATCCTTTAATCATTGCCTGATCTGTGATGTCATCAACTGACTCGATTACACTGGATAACGAGTCAGCGAACGCTCTCACCTGCTCGGACGGTGGTGCATTGGTAGTTTTGTCTTGCACCTGCATCATTTGGATGTAGCTGGCGTATGTGATCGGTTTAACACGAACAACTTGATCGTTCGGTAAAGTTATTCGATACAATTGATCAAGCGTAGTCGGATCGATGTGTTTACTTTCATTGATAAATCCAGGAACTGATACGCGATACGTATGCTCAGTTGGACCACTACCTTCTTTGTAAGCACTATGGGAAGGATTTGTAATTCCACAATCCTCGTGTAGTGATTTAAGTTCAATCTCGTTGCCGTATGATACCTTACGTAAACATAACAGCAAAAAATCTACATCTTTTGCTAACAGCATATTAGGTTTAAGTACTGCCGGAATGCAGCGTGCGAATACATCACGTACTGCTTGACCACTGAACAGTAAATCAGGCGTCTTTAACACAATTTCATCCAATACTGTCATTGGGTGAACATGTACTTCACCGTCTACCATTGCCTCGGCTGTTAACTCACCGTTTGTATAGAATACACAACGAGATGGTAGTGTGTACGTTTCACCAGGCATCTTCACACGAGCCAGCAGCGGATTTGTTAACGTATTATTATTCGTTTGTATATCTGTCATTGATATTGTGCCTATATGATACCAAGTTATCTGTGTGATATTTATGTTGTTAAATATCACACAGAACTGTCATAAATACATAACATCACATGGATATGTATTATAAATGAGCGGATACGATAAAGAAGCGGCGAATGCGCTTAAACGTCTAGCAGCATTGTTTGTTGATGGTAACGGCCAGTTGTTTAATGGTAAAGCATCAGCAATGACTGGTTTTAATCCAGCGAATTCGCGAACCAGTGAAATACGCGGCGCGTCGATGGGAAGTTCCGGTTCACGCGGGTCGTCAAATAAAAAACGAAAATCAGACGCCCAAATGTTGTCATTGGCAAAACGCTCACGCGTCGAGGCTATTCGTGAGTTAACACTCAAGGGTAAAAAACACAACGTTGATGTTGCGTTACTGAAACAACTTCGTAAATCAGCAAAAAACGATAAAGCACTAAACGACGAAGTAGTTCGTATTACATCGATCACCCGTGAGCAAATTAGAGAAGCAAAAGCAGCAATTGGCGACGCACGCGACGTATCACAATTAACTGGAATACAGAAAAAGAAGCTCGCTGCACTAAACATTACATTTGACGAAGCTATTATGTCAGAAGATAATCTGACAACACAGATAGACTTACTAGCAAAGCAGACAGCAAAGCGATCAAAGCAACTGACTGAGCAGATGAAAAGTGCCGAGCAACAGACAGCTACGCCAATATCAGGAGCGGATGTTGCATCTGGTGGTCCAGGTAAATTCACTGGTGCAATATCCGGCGCATTAGACCAACTACTCCCACGCTTTAACCTAGCATCCATCATCCAACAAGGTGGTAGTTTAGGTATGGATACGCTACGTGCTGAACTAAGAACTGGTGTTGGTATGACAGGTACTGATGCACTAGGCGCAACAATGATGGGAATGAATCCAGACGAGTATATGGAATTTTCAGCTGAGTTTAGACGTACAGCTAATGGTTTCAATATGACAACCGAGCAGATGGGCAAAAACTTACGTGAAACAAGTCTTGAACTGACAAACTTCACTGGTGATTTAAAGGAAGGAATGAGATTCCAAGCAGACACCATGCAGATATTTAAAAGTATGGGTGGTACTAAACTTGGATCTGATTTTGATACTTTTCGCTCATCGCAGATGGATACGTTTAAAGAATTACAACGAGCTGTTAATATGACAGCTACTGAATTTAGACAACTAACAACAGATTTGACTAGTAGTGAAGAAGCGCGATCATCGATGTTTCGTATGGATAAACAGGAGCGTATGGTATTTGCTGCAAGTCTAACCAAACAATATGCACGATTGCAATTGTACGATCTTGAGAATGATGCAGCGCGTAAGGTAATCGACTCAATGGTGGCCATGGGTGCGAAAGGACCAAAAGAACGATTGAAAGAAGCCGCAAAAGCTCAAGCCATGCTTGGTGCAGTTGGTATGGGTGCTGATGCAGAACGTTATGGTTCGTTAGTACGAAAAGGTAATAAACGTAATCAATCAGAACAGATTGAATTTGAAAATATTACTAAACGCGCCTCTACTGCAACGTCGGAGATGATGGGCGGTGATTTCGTTGGTGAATTAGCTGGTTCTGCATTGCTAGAAAAAACCGGAATGGATCAATACTTTGGACCAAATGGTTCGTTCAGAGAGTTAGCGTTTCGTGAACAAAAAACGATGGAAGAGCAAACTGCGATGCTAAAAGGATCTAACACACGACTAGATTCTATCGACGGAACCGCGAAGGCTTTACTTAATACAACGCTAGTTGGTATTGCAGGATTCAATACAACAGCTGGTAGTATGGCTGCACAATCAGCGATTGGACTATTAGACGCATTACCTGCAGCAGCTGGTGCTATTGGTGGTACTATGGCAGGTAAGAAATTACTCGGTGGCGATACGGATTCATCTGACGATTCGTCTGGCGGCGATAAAAAACAGAAAAAGAATACAGGAAAAATAAAATCTAAAGCGAAACTTGGTGGGCGTTTAGGACTAGGAGTCGCTGCAGCCTCGCTATTGTTTCCAAACGTAGCTAATGGCGCAGCGGATATGGTTTCAACATTAGGCGGTTCATCGGTTAATAATCAAACTGCCGAACCGACCGTACGGTCTCGTGCGGTAGACGCAACAGCAGCAGCAGTTAACAACAACGTAGCGGCGGGTGTTGGACTAGCATCGTTGATTCCTGGACCGCAACAAATTCCGCTTAAAGCGATGGCTCTTGGTGGGATGGCTGAATCTGCATACAGCGCAGCTTTTCCAGAAGCGTCCGGTAAGTCCTCTCAGTTTATTGGTAAAGGTATCGACAGTATGTTATCGATGTTTGGTAACGACGACGCTAAACAACGATTAAAGGTTGATGCCGCACATAAGGCGGATCAAGAAGCAGAAGCGCAACGATTAGCAGTAATACAAGAGCAACAATTAAAAGCAACACAACAGTTAACAACAACTATTACAACAATGGCTGATGATATAAAAGGTCTAAGAACAGACACGCGACAGGCAGCAGATGCAACAGTAGAAGCTACGAATGAGACAACCGAAGCAGTTGAAACATCCGGAAAGCGTCATACGTTCAGAGCTTATAGATCACGACGTTCCACTGGTAGCTAATCTACATAAATAGTCTAACATACGGTCGAGAGTTATAAATGAGTCAACAGTGGTCAGGATATTTTAAATTTGTAGAGCCGAAGCCTGGCTATACACCAATGGCGGATAACCAGGACGTTTCTGGTGGTTCATATAACAACTACACCTGGTATCAACGAATAGTCCAAGGTAGTGCATCACGGATGACAAGATACCGTGAATATGATTTAATGGATAATGATGTTGAAGTAGCCCGCGCATTAGACACTATCGCCGAAGAGATTACCGGTAACGATCCAAAGACAGATGAGCCTATTCAGGTTGCTCTTAGAGTGACTGACGAGAAGAAGTTTGAAGGTCAAGAGGTGATGACAGTACGAGCGGCACTAGACCGTTGGAATTTTATCCACGATTGGGAGAATCGATTATTTAAAGTATCACGAATGGTGATTAAATATGGTGATGCGTTTTTCCGTAAAAATCCAGATGACATTGGAGCATCATGGACATGGATTCATCCAAAAAACGTTATCGCTGCTGTGGTGCACCCAAATGACCCACAAAAAGTAGTTCAATGGCAAGTTAGGAAAGATGCCAAAAGAGTTACACCTGGCTACGGAATGCCAGTAGGTTCAAAATCAGATACGCAGTATGAAAGTGAATTAGTATCTGCAAGTGATATGGTTCGGTTTACATTGAATGACGATATGTCTGAGTCAGCACCATTTGGTGAGTCAATACTACGACCAGTATATCGTGCACACAAACAAAAAGAATTACTCGAAGATGCTATTATCATCTACCGAGTTCAGCGTGCGCCTGAGCGTCGTGTATTCTATATTGATGTCGGTAAGCTACCAGCGATGCGAGTAAAAACATACATCGAAGGTATTAAAAACGAAATCAAACAGAAGAAAGTTCCAACTAACAATGGTGGACAATCAGAAGTAGATTCCGTATATAATCCACAATCAATGAGCGAAGATTTCTTCTTTCCATCGCGTGCAGATGGTAAAGGCTCCAGAGTTGAAACTCTACCAGGTGGTGCAGGTCTAGGTGAACTATCTGACCTTGAATACTTTCAACGTAAGGTATGGCGTGGCTTACGAGTTCCGGCATCATATATGGTTGAAGCAGCAGAAGGTGGTGCGATGTTTACTGATGGTAAGGTTGGTCAAGCATATATCCAAGAACTACGGTTTGCAATGTTCGTATCGCGAATTCAAAGTCAGATCGAGGTAACACTTGATGTTGAATTTAAAACATTTTTACAGAAAGCAAATATCAAGGTTGATAAAAACTTATATCGATTACGACTACCTGCACCATCTAACTTTGGTATGTACAAACAACAGGAGCTAGATGCTGCACTACTTGGTACATACTCATCAGCAGATGGTATTGCATACTTTTCTAAGCGTTTTGCTATGGAACGTTTCTTGCAGATGCGTCCTGAGGAGATTAGTCGAAACGAGATTATGGTACGTGAAGAAAAGGGTATTGATGCAAACGATAATAGTCCAGAAGCACTACAAAAACTATATGGTGGCGCAGACGCCGCTGGTGATATGGGTATGGGAATGGGCGGAATAGGTGGTATGGAAGGTAGTATGGGTGCTGATATGGGTATTGCAGATCCAGCAGCTCCTGCCGCTGGCGGCGGTGTTACAGATAGCACATCACCAGATGGTCTTCCAGGCAATGATCCAGCAGCAGGTGGCGAAGTCCCACCACCTGTATAACATATAATAAATAACAGATCAACATAAATAAAAGATGGAGACACAGTATGGCTGATACCGACTCACTACGTGATATGATCGACAATTTTGTTAACGACAATCCTGATCAAGCACGTGTAGATTTTCATACATTTATGAAAGGTAAAATTCGTGATGAACTTGGACTTCCGGATCAAGCTGACAATCAACAAAACTCAGAGGAAGATTAAATTATGTCCAAATTAAAACAAGCACGCCTTGCTGCTGTACATCAGCTAGTAGAAGCGATGATTCAACACGATCAGGAAGCTGCAACAGCAGCATTCAAACAACACATGAATCTTGTTGCTCGTGAGCAAATTCTTGGCGAAAAAGCCGAAGAAATGAATGACGACGACGATTCAGATGAAGATGACACCGGCACCGATGATACCGTCGATAAAGATGAAGATGATTCTGATGATTCAACTAGTAGCGATGATTCTGATTCTGATGATGGTGATGATGGTGATGACGATGATGATGATTCCGACTCTGACAACGGTAAAGACGACTAAAGTACGCCCGACCGTAGTGTGATAACATTGTGTTACTATACTACGGTATTTGATATCTACTGCAATTATAACATTTACCATAAATAGATATAATTCAGTTGATAATGGAGAAGTTAAGTGGATATTTTAATTGAACAATTGGCACCGTCAGTTGCTAATCTAATTACGGAAGATACACAAGATGGTCGCGATGTGTGGCTGAATGGTATCTTTATGCAAAGCAACCGTAAGAATCAGAACGGCCGTGTATATCCACATGCTGAAATTACAGAAGCTGTTAACAAAGCAAATACAATAATCAAACAATCAAATGGTATTATGGGTGAGCTAGATCACCCATCCGGTCTAAATATTAATCTAGACCGTGTATCACATATCATCACTGAATTGAAAATGACTAATGATGATGCTATTGGTCGAGCTAAACTATTAAAAACGCCAATGGGTAATATTGCTGCTGAATTAGTTCGTTCAGGCGTAGCAATGGGTGTTTCATCACGCGGTGCTGGTAATGTTAACGAATCAGGTGCTGTTAGTGACTTTTCATTCGTGACCGTAGACATCGTTGCTCAACCGAGTGCACCAGATGCATACCCATCTGCGATATACGAATCACTACAAGCAGCTCGTAATGGCGAAGAAATCCTAACATTAGCTGAGTCTGTTCGGCATGATGCTGCTGCTCAAAAATACCTTAGAACAGAAATTATGAACTGGCTTAAAACAGACATTTTCAATAAAAGGTAATAATTTACTGTATACTTGTTGAATGGAACCAGATACAGCAGCACGACTACTAAACGTACATACTGCAAAAATAACCAACAACACAGCGTTGATGGATAGTATCAACGCCGTCAACTTTACTGATGTAGTTTTTGTAACAGTAAAGCAAAAGCTCTACCACATAGCGAATAACATACAAACGATTCCTATATGTGCAAATCCACCATGCGACCATAACGTAAAATGGAGCTCGCGTCATCAATACTACCCACAATATTGTAGTAAACGATGTAGTAATCAGCAACAAACAGAAGCTACTAAGCAAAAAAGACGTGCAACAAACGTCACTAGATATGGTGGTAGAGCACCAGCATGTTCCAACGATGTAGTCAACAAAGCAAAACAAACAAACATTGCTAGATATGGTGTTGATTACGCTATATCCAATAACATTAAATCACGCGCCGCCGTTCGTAGAAAATATGGCGTCGATAACGCATCTCAGATTGAAGCAGTAAAAGATAGTAAAATCCACGCGTCACGAGCACGCTTTGGTACCAATCATCCACAACAATCTACGTCAGTACGTAATAAAACACTACGTACTATAAAACAACGATATGGCGTCGATAACATCAATCAGATTCATATCCCTCTCAGTACCCTAACACTACTCAACGACGTAGCGTTTTTGCGTACAACACATGTGACGTTAATGACTCCGATATCAACAATAGCTGAAACGCTTGGTGTGAGCCATAAGTGTGTATCCGAAGCACTATCCAAACATAATATACCGATTACGGTTCATAATAATAAAATATCTACCGCGGAACAACAGGTGTTTAATTTTATCAAACAGTACTGTCCCGATGCTGTACAAAGCGAGCGTTCAATACTTAGTGGTAAAGAACTAGATATATACATTCCGTCATTACAGCTAGCAATCGAATATTGTGGATTATATTGGCACAGTTCAGCACATGAGCGAATACATACCAGGTATCATCAGCATAAAATGCATGGATGTAATAAACGCGGTATTCGATTAATCACTATATTTGAGAACGAGTGGGTACACAAACGTAATATTGTTGAACAGAAGCTACTAAGTATCATTGGCGTCGATTCAAGACCGTCAGTATATGCTCGAAATACAACATTCAGTATCGTAGATACCAAAACAGCCAAATCGTTTATTGATAAGTATCATATACAAGGAGCCCAACGTTCATTTTCATATGCGTTTGGATTATTCGTAGATAATCTTCTGGTGGCTGTAGCGACATTCACTAAACGAAAACAATATATGGAGCTGACACGCTTTTGTTGTAGTGTGCGTGTAATTGGCGGATTTAGTAAGATATTTGCTAATGCCCATTTACATATTAAAGCATCACAGTATGTATCGTTTGCTGATTTGAGATGGAGCGAAGGTGGTGTGTATCATACAAACGGTTGGACGTTAGACAAAATATTACCACCAGACTATAAATATATAGAAGGTAACGAATTAGTCCATAAATTCAACTACAGACATAGTAATTTACATAACAAGCTCAGTGCGTATGACCCACTATTATCTGAGCAACAAAATACAAATATGCACAATGTTCATCGTGTGTATGATTGTGGCCTTAAACGTTACATAATTAGTAAATGATTATTTGCAGCAGAACGCAGAAAAACACAAAAATATGGGGCCCATAACTACCCGCAGAATATGCGGGTATTTCAGCGCATGTAGAGAATGTCATGCAAATTTCAGTACCCCGGTATAAATACTGTCAATTAAAAACAACTACACTTCATTGTGTATTAAATAACAAACAACTGCGTTTAGGAGATTAAACACGATGGACGATATGATGGAAGGAGTTTTTCAAAAGCTCCTTGAAAACGATATTATTAACGAAGAAACATCAAAAGAATTGCGCGAGGCAATCGAAAAGCAACTCACAGAAGCCACCGAAGCGGCTCGCACCGAAGTTGAACAAGAAGTTCGTCTTCAACTAACCGAAGAGTGGATTCAACAACGTGATGTACTAATCGAAGCTCTCGATACTAAAGTTGGTGATTTCGTTGCTGATGAAATTTCCGAACTACGTGAAGACATTGAGCGTTTTCGTGATCTAGAAGCTGAATATGCTGAGCATCGTGTAGCTGATCGTGCTGCAATGGGTGCAGAGCTAAAGACTGATTTAATCGGTTTGGTTGAACGTCTTGACTCATTCCTAGAAATTCGTCTTGCTGAAGAACTAAAAGAATTTGAAGACGATATTGCTACTATTCGTGAAAACGAAATGGGCCGTAAAGTATTCGAATCATTCAAAGAAGAGTTTGCATCACAATTCGCCGATGCCGATGATTCATCACGAACACTAGCAGACACAAAACGTCAGCTAGCAGATACGCAAGAAGCTCTTGAAGAAGCTGACCAACGAAATGCTGCGTTTGAGCGTAAGATCAAACTTGCAGATGTACTATCACCACTTGAAGGTCGCCAACGCGACGTGATGGAAGCAATTCTTAAAACTGTTGAAACAGACAGTTTGACAGAAGGATATAACACGTTTATCGGACGTGTTTTAACTGAAACTGAAGACAAATCAGAGAAGGAAAATTCAAAAGTACTAGCTGAGAATACTACAGTTGATAACCGAGGTTCAGTATTAGCCGAGGGACATGTTGTAACAGGTGACGATGAAGAACGAATCATCACCGAAGGACAAGCAAACGGATCACGTCTGTCAGCAGAACGAAAGGCAGAACTACGTAAGTTAGCCGGTCTATAAAGTAATAGAAGTAAAATCAACTAAAAATCGTAGTATTTTTAACTAAACCAAACGGAGCATTATAATAATGAACGACCTTTTTGAGAATTGGGGCGAAACTAAAACAGCCCTACTAGAGAATCTAACACCTGCTAAACAAGCAGTTGTTGGTCCACTACTAGAAAACCAGAAGACACATATGCTAGCTGAGTCAGCGGCCGCCGGTTCAACTGACGCACACAGCATTGCAAACTTCCGTAAGATCCTTATCCCAATGATTCGTCGAATCATCCCAGGTACAATCGCAACAGAGCTAGTTGGTGTTCAGCCAATGTCCGGCCCAGTTGGACTTGTATACACTCTACGTTACCGTTACCAAGAAGCAGTGAACGGTCCAGCAGCTGGTACAGCTGGTAATCCATACAACATGGATCCAAACATTGCTCCAGGTGATGAAGTATGGGGTAACAATTCACCAATCCGTGCATGGTACTCTGGTGGTATTGGTACTGACGTTCCAGCCGGTGCATCCGGTATGGGTTCAGTTGGTCAGAACGGTACAGCAGACCAAGGCGCCGGTGGTGCTCTATCTGGTGCACACCACTCCTCAGTACCAGCTGGTTCACAGGAAGGACAAGGTGCGGTATATCCAGAATCAGTACTAGGACCAAAGTCTGGTCACCAAGGTCACGGCGGAAGTCAGTACGGTGGTTCAGGTTCACACCTAGAGGGTTCAGGTGGTCGTAAGATGACTCTAGATGTTGTATCACAGGCTGTTGAATCAGGTGCGCGTAAGCTACAGGCTGGTTGGACAATCGAAGCGATGCAGGATCTAAACGCACAGCACGGTCTTGATCTTGAAGCAGAAATGACTCAAGCACTATCCGCTGAAATTGTTCAAGAAATTGACCAAGAAATCATCACTGATCTACTAGCACTAGCTGGTACAGCAGAAGCGTTTGATGGTTCAGGTGCAGGTCAGTACGGTGCAGGTGGTAACTACACACCAGCGTTTATCGGTGATCGTCTAGCAAACCTTGGTGTTATCATCAACCGTGTTGCTAATGAAATCGCACGTAAGACACGACGTGGTGCAGGTAACTTCATCGTTGTATCACCAATGATGGTTTCAGTACTACAGAGCGCTGCTAAGTCAGTATTCGCACCAGCAGTTGACGGTTCATTCAAGGGACCAAACAACACAATGCTAGTCGGTACACTTAACGGTACTATTAAGGTTTACAGCTACCTGTTCAACCAGGTTGGTGCTGGACTTGACCTTGGTCAAGCACAAGGTACAAACGCTGATACAATCCTAGTAGGTTACAAAGGTGGTAATGGTGAGACAGATGCAGGTTACTTCTACTGCCCATACATTCCGCTAATGAGCTCAGGTGTTATCATGAACGCGGTAACATTCCAGCCAGTTGTAAGTCTAATGACACGTTACGGTAAGGCGACATTCACCTCACCAGA
>JAUKWC010021100.1:0-60410 GCA_032356245.1 Endocladia muricata | reverse complement strand
CCCCCCCCCCCCCCCCCCCCCGCCCCCTCCCCCCCGCACACAGACAACCTCCAGTGCTTTTCATATTCACTGCTCCTCTTCCTCCCCCCCTTCTTCCTCGTCTGCCCCCTTCCGCGGCAGCGTGATCACGGGCGCCCGCCCGCCCTCCTCGTCGTCCAGGCTATCCAGCTCGACCTCCTCCCCTCCTTCCCCCGCTTCTCGCGCTTGTCCCCCCTCCACTCCATCCCCAACTTCCTTCTCCACAGACCCAACTGCCCATGCATCCTTCTCTTCCACTGTCGCGGGCTCTTCCTCACCATCCGTGACCGGTGCCTTACGGTGGAGGTCCGTGGTGGCATTCTGTGCCTGCACAGGCGGTTCACGCAGAGTCACCGACGCCGCGAGCTCGCTCATAGGGGCACTATCGACCTTCTCATCAAGAGCCACAATCGGTTCCGGCACATTTGCAACGACAGCTATCGGCTCCGGCAGCGTCGTATTCTGCTCGACGTCCTTCGCGCCGAGCGGCAGCTCCACGAGAGACACAGCGTCCCCCGGTAAACGCGACAGCGCCTCCCCTGGCACTCCTCCTCCCCCCACTACAGTCGCGTTTGCAGCGATTGTCACGAGCTTTCGCGCACCCTCCTCCATCCGCGCCATCCCTCCCGCGCCGAACCCTGTATTGTTCCCAATGAGATGTGGGATAGCGTCAGAGGGAGTGCCGTGCGCGCTTGCCTGGCGCGCCACCTCGATTGCCTTCATGTGACGTAGCGACCAGAGGGAGAGGCCCAGCGCGAGTGCGGAAAATGTTGTCAGCGCAGACTTGGCTATCAGAGAACGCCGCTTGTGCGCGCGCAGGCGTAGCCGGCGCCGTCGCTCACGCTCCGGGCGGAGGGCGTCCGAGTCTGACCACAGCATGGTAGTGGCGGCGGCGTGGGGAAGCTAGGGGAATGTAGGGATGGAGGCGGCAGGGTTGTGGATGTGGAAAGAGCTGAAATTGGCGGGCGTCACGTGGGGAAGAGGGAGGACGGAAGGGAGGGCATTGCGAAGAAGGAGTCTCGGTTGGTGGATGAAGATGGTGAGCAGAGAGGATGAGGAGAGGTGGATTTGCATTTGGAGGATGGCAATGCAACGATGAGATTTTGTTGTTGATGAGAGCATTGAGGCGAGGGAGGTACAGACGATGGCCTGATGTCAACATGTCATATGTCATTTTTCTTTTTGCCATTTGCCATTTATCATTTATTGTTGTGCTGCGCGACTACTGTCGAGAGTGGACCGAGATGGTGGCTTTTGCGCACGGTATGTTGGACGACGCTGACACTTGTCTCGTGTGCGCCGTTTTGTAGTCGTTCCACTTTTCGAAACTTCCAGGTGGCCACTCGCTTAGTGAGACCCACTTCATGCGGAGGATTCCAAGTCGTGTGAGGTTGACATGTTGGGGACCCAATGGCTCCTGGAGGATGGACTGGGTTAGCATATCGGGTGCTGAGTCATTCTGAGCTTGCGTGAGTATTGAGACTACAAGAACACACAATCGCAATCAATGTCAAGATGCAAATAGAGAAACAGCGTAAGAGTCCAAACTGAAGGGCCCACATGTAGTAGGAAAGCATGTACCGAAATAGCCAGGGTTTGTCGTGATTTTTTCCATATTGTGCGGCATACTAAGAACTCTGGTCATAAGATACTGTAGTGTACAGTACAGTTGTGGATCAGCAAGAAGCATCACAGCTTGCTAATCAAATACGGGTCTGGACAACAAGCCAAAGTCTCCTTTCAACTTCTGATTCGTATTTATGTATAAACGTGTGAACTGTAGGTCTTGTTAATGGCGACTGCAACTCGCAACTTATTGATTCACAGTGCACTTATCATAGGTCGACCGACTGCGCTCCCAAGTCCCTCATCCCTCTCCACCATCCCCCTCCATATGTCACAGGATCTCGACGAGAGCTCTGAGAATGGGTAGCCTATTCTCTGGCTAGCAGCACCGCTTTTCTGTCTGTCTCACCCAATCTGTACGAACAGGAACGCATTCGACAACGAGAGCTGCAAATGTAGCGACAAAACTTGAGTCCGAATATCCGAATATCTCGCAAGGCGCACCGGAGTTCCGTCTCGTGAGTCCTTGTATGCTGCATACCGTCCATCCGTTCGCGTCTATAGGTTTTGCATAGCGATATAAATACTCACCCGCCCTCACGCAGTTGCCGCACCCCTGGTCAACAAAGAATAGGGTACTGCACGGGCCCGTTTCCTTTCCATGTCGTTTTTTTGGCTCGGTGTATTTGACATATTTATGCCAGTACGACAGGGCTAAATCTGTGAGTAAGGTTTCGAAAATCCCTAGGCTCCTCGATCTCACATATGCCGTGCAATTCACAATCGTGAACCAGAATAGCCGAAGAAAAGATGGCCCCATTAGTAAATATCGAGACAAGGATATCAGTCTGGTCCAAAAAAAACCCTGCACTCTTGTTTACTATGCGCAACTCCGCGGACAATAATTTTAGTCACGGCTTCATTTGATAACAGCCCACGCCTGATTGCGAATTTAGTTCATATTTTCGACAGTGCGGGAAAAGAACCTTCATGATACACGCAGTGCGTGAACTCTCGCCTCGGTCGGAGGGTGGATCGTGCATGTACCGTGTTGGGTCCTTACAATGTACTGATTCGTCAGTATTTGCTTAAACAGCAGCACTAGCTCTCCACTGATGACTTCGCAAATGCAACTTACTCCTCAAACACCAGCGCTGCGGACGACGCCGGTCGGCCCTTAGTACTGCTGGGGGATGGGGGTTTTCGAGTATGTCTGTGCTGAGAAGACTTATTCTCAACGTTTTTACCTTCGGATGGGCGAGGAAGCGCTGATGTCGGCGCGACTTCTGCGTACTCCTGCTTCATTCTCGTACAATATCCCCAGTTCCCTGTTATTGCTACCTACCTACCTACTAGACACTTGAGACGGAAGTTGTGTGGTTTCCAAGACGCATCTTCTTTCTTACTCTACTTTAAGAAATATGTATGTATGTATAGATAGAGAGTCCTTTCTTGAGCTAATCTTACTCTTCATAGGAAGGGCAATACAATACTATGGACTCCTTCACAACGCTTACTGCGCTTGGATGCCAGATACCCTGTAATATACATTCAGTGGTGGTCAGTAAACAATCGTAGAGCTTAAGCATTTTTGAAGAGAACGTGGGGTGTACGTGACTTAGACCGGAAGCGAGTACTCTATTCAAAAACCTCTATATTTCTCTATCACGAATCACTACTATGAGCCCCGGTTACGAAAGCTGGCAGTAGCATTTCAGGATAACGTTCCAGAGGCCTCACGACGAGGACTGATGTGGGACATCACCTAGGACTCACCCCGCCCTGAGGAGTGAACATCCTTAGCACAGGTTAGTGGTTCACCTCGTACTTTCCATTGCTTCAGTGATTGTACATTCTCAATAGTGAAGCTTAAGGGTTTATAATCGAGCATATTGAGAATGGAAACAGGAAATCGTGATAGGTGGTCCGAGAGAAAATCGGAAGCGCAAAATCAGAATTTTCCACTATGGCTTGTGATATCAGCGGAGAAATATTCATACAAGATAAGATCTTCGATAAATATGCAAACGGAAGCAGATGTGCTTCCGTGCAAGTGGTTGCATGGAATTGCGAAGCTCATCAAACCTACTGCAGGGTTCTATCTCTACGTATTTTTTAGGCAAACCATGGTGCGACCCGATACAGAGAATTTCCCCTATTGGCTATTAATAAACTTTTCATCACGGTAGGTGCAAACTACAGGCGTGCCACATCCTGACAGAAGTCCGCACAGCTGTGGCTGTTACGGCTGCATGACCTGGGAGGCAATGTGCAACCAATTTGTGTTATGCCTTCACAAGCTTTCTCATGGTCTCAAAGCCTGCATTTAATCGACCGCTATGTATTCAGGGTTCCCGAGATTCATGATCGTGTTGAGATGATGTACACTCGGTGCGCAGTTTCGGCATCAATTAAAGTTCAAACGTTTGCACCTGTCTGACGCGCAGATGAACTCGCCGAAATTAGTGGTATGTTCCGGCAGGTGCAGATACCAAGCTCTGACGTCCCGTACAAGCAGAGCTGAACTTTTTTGTGATGTTTTGAAGCTTTCCCGTCTTCAATTCCAGCTCCAAAAGAAGAACCGAAAGGACACAGGGGGAGACCAATTGCTATTCCAGTTACGTTCGAAATGTATCCAGTTTTTAGTCTGTATCACAACTTTGTGAAGATCTGTCCGCTAAGTGTGAAAATCCGATGAAATATGACTGGCTTCCGACAGTAAGAGCTCTCAAGCACTAATCTGGGAATACATCAATACAAACTGTGCTCAGCACTTATGACGTCCTATCCTGAGTATACAATTGTGATGGTTGCCCTCAAGAAATTGCAGTGGAGGAAAACAAAGTACAGTGTAGTTACAATCATGGTAGAAGTGAAATCCTGGTTCATTACTAAGGTACAATCATTGTTTTGCACTTTCCAAAAGCTCGTGGAAATCTCCTCTACAACTGATTAGAACTGCGACAAAGCCTACAGTTCCATTGCACGCAACAAACCTTCCATTTCTTTTTTCGAAGAAGGCATTGGCATTGACGTTCTGAATTTCTGATCTGGGAGTAGTCGGCAGATGACTCGGTTCATTTCAAGGGAGTGCGACGAGCGGTCGGGTTGAAATCTTTTGCGATAATACTCAGGAAGAAAACTAGCTCCATACAAAAAACTGGTATGAGATGAGTCGATCTAGATTGGATTGGGTTCCTACTTGTCTGACACGTAGGCGTGGAATTTCCCGAAGTATTAGTGTGTATTGGATAACTGGCCTCACAGTTCCACAATGTGGCCTTTCTTCGACGAAAGCAGACCGTAGAGGTCAAGAGTAATGAATGCAGAGTTCTGAGTTTCCACGCAATCACATGATAATTTGAATCCACGTTACTGAAGGCGCAGTTGTATAAGAAGAGTTACTGTCAAAGCTACCAATTTGTTCACAATGAATCGGGGTTCTGCAAAAGCAACATTCTACACCGCTCCCATCCACGGGAATCTGGATTCTTCCTCGCCAGTTCGCACTATTATCGTTTTCCTTCTCCACACCAGGGACGTTCGGTCCACAGGGATCTATTTTGTTCGGCTAGTTGCCAGCTAGAATCGGCGACATACGCTACTATTTTTGATTGAGCGGGCACAGCATCCACGATAATTGTTACGTCGGATGCAACTTGTCACCGGTCGAGTAGCCAGAACTAACATTTGGCGTGACACCAAGTTCTAGGCAAATATTTGAAGCTAAGTGCAAAATAGATTTCGAAAAGACTCAGTATTCCGCTATGAACGAGAAGACCCCCTTCAATCTAGCTTTGAACAAGAGCATTTCACATGAAAGAGATTCAAAGCGATGTTGCACTGTGATCAACGCAGATACGGAGGGGAATGGTTCCTCTGTACCAGAACTGCGCTGCGATCGGTCTTCTGCTAAAATCCATACACAGCCATATGTAGTTCATTCGTCATCAGCTCCTCTAAAAGGCGTGTATGTAACAGCGCAAAAAAACAATGGAGCAAGGTCTTCTAACTTCGATGGGGCTAATTCTGAATCTGGAGCAAATCAGCAAAAGGTTCGCTCTGAAGCTCTGGATGAGTTGAAAAATGAGCATTTGATGACTGAGGCATTGTCAGAACAAAATGCAGAAAACCCTTTGCTTGGCAGGCGTATTTCAGGCTTGCAACGAGAAACCCGAAAGTCATACCGTAATCCTGCCATCAACAGGATCTTGTCTGAAGATAGCCAGTCCGAAGAAAATACTTCTTTGTTTGAGGACAAATTTATCTTGCATTCGAAAAAAATCAGCACGAAAGGATCGAAAGTTGAGAATAAGAAATCATTTTCAGATAGGCTAATTCTGCACTCGGCAAACTTTTCCGATCGAGGATAGCTCGGGCGGGCGGAAAAGACTGTCACCATTAGGCCACCGGTTTAAATTTTGCGTTGGCATATTTGGAACGTACGCGTAGAAGGCACCCACCCTACTTTGCAGTATAACAATTTTCAGTTGCAGCAGTTGCACTGGGTTAGGCAACCGCATAATGCAGCTTCAGTGCGAACAGTAGAAAATGTTTGATGATCCTCTTGCGCACGGCAATGATGGGATGTTGCCATAGCAATCACATCTTCTCTGGTGCAGAAACGCTTCCGAAAAGGTAGGACAAAGTCACCAATGATGGGCAGAGAAGACGGAGTCGCCGAGGATGCCCCGCTATTGTGGGTTTTAGGAGCCTATGGGAACCGATTGTGCGTCGTGACGTCCGAGCCGCGAGCTGTTCTACTAAACTAAGGTGTATTATTGTGCAAAATAAACCCTGTTTTTGGAATGTGAACCCTCGTGAAGGGCTCATTTCTCATCCCTGTATTCTGAAGTCAATGGAATAGGGTGAGGGGGTTCGGGGGATAGGAAATGGGGTATTAGGGGCTGGCTATTCAGCGGATTAGGGGATAGGGGAGGTAAAAATAGGGGGATTGGAATGTTCTTACGAGTTACTTGAAAAAACCAATCACTGTGCACGGTATATATTTGTGTAGTGGCAGTGTCAGACAGCGAAGAGGTGTTGATTTTGCTTGAAATGCCAGGGCTTTGTGCTGCGGATACTACCGAACAAAATTGACCGAATCGGAATAATACGCTTTGTATTTTGAGGCTGTCATCCGCAAACGCAAGGCTGGGCGCCACCAATAAACTTCTCAATCTACCCTATTTAGTTTTTATCAATAGGCGTCCTGTTGCCGTGCCGATTCGATGGCTCGGCGGTTGTAAATCTTTGGGGAGGGGTGCGTCTACGTTAGATAAGAGCGACTGTACCGAGCGCTACAGTCTCTGATGTGAACTGGAAGAAGGAATGTAATCTAGTACAATGGTAGCAAAAACTATATGATATCTGAACATTTTGGCACTACCGTTCCTATCACAGTGCGAAGTCTTCTGTTGTTTCTCCCCCTCCAACATCATGCCCAGCACGGTTTGTAAAGGTACTTGGCAATATCGGGGCCGCTGCGCTCGTCAGCATATGTCCACGAAATTAACATTATGTGGCAAAAAGTATACTGACACTCAAAAGTGAATCACTGTAACTTGAGCGTTAGAACAGTAACTTCGGTACAAGTGACACTAGTTCGTATGGTAAAGAAAAGGGAACGTAGTGCCACTTTATTCGCTACCGGTCTACAACCAAATGTTCCACAATAATACCAAGAGGAACTGCTCTTAGTCAATTCGAAAAGGGACAGATAATCGCCCAGGAAAAGAGTTTTTCCCCAATTGCAGAGATAGCCCGTCGTCTTGGGCGATTTAGGGATGTTATCCACCGCTTTCTCCGAAATCCTACTGAGTGTAGTAAGAGAAGAAGGCTTGGGAGGCCATCGAAGGTGACAGAGCAAACCAAGAGGCGCATTGTTCGATCTGGATGAACAGGAACTGTAGGTTCACCAGAAATCGTCGAGGCTTTGGATATGCCCTGTAAAGCTCCTCGTATTTGCCAGATACTTTCAGAACAAGACCGTCTCAAATATAAGGAAATGGCAATAATTCCAGCGATGAAACTTCGTCATGAAAATCGAAGATTATCATCGGCTACCAAAAGGTTGACATGGAGTGGCATAGACTAGCGTCTCGACGGACCAGGTAGACTTGCCTACGAGTGGCACGAAGTGAGGAAAGAACCGCAAAATTTCTCAAAACGCCCATACGGAGATCAGAGTGTTATGGTATGGGTATGGTCTGCTAGACGGTATTTGTCTGAGTTCGTCGTTTCGAAAGGTAAGTAGGATGAGAGATAATATTAACAATAGCTGAGCGAGAATTTGTTACCATTCGCCGAAGATTTGCCAGTTGGATTGACTGTTATGCAGGATGGAACACTGTGACATCGCTTTCTTGTTATAGAGAGCTGGATTGCATATATTGGGAATCGCCACATGGACTGGAATTCGTGTTCTTCTGATCTCAATGAGATCGAAGATCTTTGGCGAATATTTGTACGTGGCGTGTATTGTAACCAGAGGCAGTCGGAGAATGCTAATTAGCTAGTGAGTCGTACCCGACAGTACTGGAGTGAAATCAATTCAGAAACACTCATGTTATTGACGGCCTCTATGCAGAAGCGTATAATGCAAAGTACTCTGGGCAGCTCCGGCCTACGGCGGCGTAAGCGGATGAAGCCACACAGAGAACCAAGAAACTACAGTTGCTCGGGACCGGGTGTATTACCCGAAGGATATCAAGGTTGTTGATATCGAAAGGATACGGTAACTGCAAGCTCCAGAGCTGGGTGGTAGAGCGACGCGAGACGGCCGCTACGGCGCGAGTTGTAAAGCAGCAGGCTATAACACGTGGGGGAAAGTCGGTAGGGATTGGAAACGGAACGAGGTAGGCGATGTAGGGAGGTAGGACTATAGATATAAAAATAGAGATAGGGAGGGGGTGAGTAGCCGAAGCTAGGGAATGTAAGGGGTAAAAAGGAATAAGCGCGACCGCTCTGGTCGGACAAGCGAGTATAGGAGAGGTTGGTTTAGACGATAGCCAAAAAGCTAGGCAAAGCGCTAGATTGGTGAAGATAAGTTGGGCGCAAGAAGTGGAGCCAAACTCCCGTACCTTTTATGTTACAGATGGCTAGTCTGACTTAGACTATAAACAATAGGAGAGGTGGTGGCGCTCCTAGTGAGCGCCAAAGTAAGTAATAACTAATTAATAGGTTAGTGCTCCGGCTGCAGTGCGGCGCTTAATAACTACGCAAAAATATACACACTGTTAGCAGTACGAGTATGCGCGCTCGACGTACGGTAAAGACGGTACTGTAGCGTAGCGCACGGCTTACAGAGACCTGCAGTAGCGCACTGTCAGCAGTGTAATCGCCCTGAATAGCTCCCCCACCAAACATGTGCGCACGTGTGCACACACTGCGCACGCGTAAGAGGCGCGCGCCGAAGTCATAATTGATATAAAACGTGGGGGTTGGTACTGCTGCAGCGACTAGAGTCCTTCACCTTGTAGGTATTTTTCAGTGTCGCGGCGGTTGCTTGTTATCTTCTTCTTAGATTGGCCACGCTTCGCGGTTAGCGTGTTCTGTGGTTGCCGCCTGTTCATTTGTGTTCTATCTGACGCTTCGTCATTATCGATGCCCCCGAGGGTGTTTGGCCGACGAGTGAAACCCTTTGGGTTCATGGACTCTCGATGCACCTCGCGCTGGGGTTGTCCACGCAGACACACCCGTTCAGCCCTTCTGGCTCGAAGGACGAGGCTCTGATCGGGGGTTATGCGGATGGGGCTGGCATGTTGCCGGGATGTGTGCCCTTGGCTGCTGTGCAGTCGTACACAAGGGCGTTTCGCCTGGTGGTGCCAGATTCAGCGTTACGCCCTAGATTCGGACAAGGCTCCTTAGGAGCTGCGCGACTGCGTTTCATGCTGGCGGTCCAAGACCGTTTGGGAGTTCTAGAGGGTTGCCCTCGTGTTGCAGAGTCTCTGGACATTGATCCATGGTGCTCTCGGACCTTTAGTGAAGGGTCCTATGTACCACGGCTTTCCACTTTGCGGGAGCGAGTTAGGGACTGGGCCGGCGTCACAGATATTCGGTAGGAGGCAACGGTGTGGCGCCATGCCGTATCGGGCAGTGATTTTCGTGACGCGAAAAAGGCGTCCATTGAGTTCGGGACCAAGACCGTACGTTTTGAGCGGAAGGCGCGTTACCGTATCGGCATGTTGTTGTCATGTGACGACCGCAAAGCGGAACATATTGACGGTAGTCAGCGACCGTCGCTGTACGTAATGCTACCCTCGTGGTGGGCATCTGCTGAAGTCCCGGAGGGGTGCTGGGCCGACGTCGGGCCAACAGTACAGCTCGTAAGGCTCCATATTGTACAGGACCCGATATCAGGTTGGTTGTTGTCGATGCTCACGGAGTGGGCAGTGAATGTGGCGGCGTATGTCCTGTGGGATGCGTACGATACACATCGTCTTTGGTGCGTGCCGGGTTGTCTCCGGCACATGACCCTAGATCTGGATACGGCGGTGCCCCTTGGTGGTGACAAAAATCATCGCGGGGTCAAGGAAATCATTTGAGTGATTAGTCAAGTGGACTGGAGCTCCGTTTGTGGCCAGTGCGCTTGTCGTACGCGTTTGGGGCCAAATGTTTCTCCTCGTCGGGTGTGCGCCTCTGGTGATTTTGTGTACTATGATCCTTGGAAAGGCTTACGCGTAACCGAGGCTGAAGGCAAGTTTTTGCACAAGGTCGTGCGCGCGGCACCATTTGCAGGATCCTCGGGGCAATGCGTCAGGGAGGAAGATCCTGACGATGTTGAGGAAGCCAGGGCTGAGCCGGAGGTTGACAGTGATCGACCTGTCTCGGTCGTCGTCGGGGAGGATGATGCCGAAGGTGACGGTCTCTCAGCGCGTGGCGCTGACGCTCTAGCGGCTCATGAGGGTGTTGTGACAGTGGGGGCGGACATTGTGGGTGGTCCCGACGTCGCAACCGCGGACGCGGCGTATTCGTCCGCCCGGGAGTTACTGTTGGCTGCCGGGTTCCTTTGTGCCTATGCGCGAGTAGTACGAGCAATACCCCTGGGAGGTCCGATAGGCCGTGACTCGTGGAGGAAGCGCTTCGATCAGCGCTTAGCGCAGGTCGTGAGAGATTTGCGCTCTGCGCATGCTGTGTGGCCGTTGGCCGGGAGTGTGTCACCGAACCTGCCGAGACGGCCACTTTGTTGGCATGGCCTTTTTGGGGTGACTAGTGCTCTGCGCGGTTGCGCGTGGCGCCCCGACCTCGCGTACCCTTCAATATTGGTGTTGCACCAAGTAGGGTGGGAGTTCAGCCAAGCTGGATGGTGTCGCAGCCAGAGGCAGAATCGCCGTTGCACTCCGCCTCCTTTCAGGAAGACACCCTACGGGTGGTACAGTAGGTTCAAGGGTGCGCCGTGGAGGCGCCAGAACAGCTATCAAAACTTGTCGTAGAAAATAAAACAAATGATATCCGAACAAACTGATATCCCATGAGCTCTGGAAATTTTTCCACTCTTGATTTCGGTGGGGCCGGGACGACCGGCAGGGGTTTCCAACCAAGCGCAGTGCGCCATGGAGGCTGCTATCAGTCGGCTGCCAGCGCTCCAGCGTTGCATTGCCCGGCTGGATAGGTATGCTCGTCGGACTTCGTCCCTCAGGTTGCGGACTGCCGATCTCAGCAGCGCGTGCCGGCACGTTGCTCGTGTGTGTTCGACATTTCTAAGAACTTCAGCACAGTGGTGGTCACGAGCTGCGTGCCTTTACTTGATAAGGCCCTTGCACGCTGTTGTGTGTGGGTGCTCAGACTGGGCGCTACGGTCCTCGTGATTGGCGCAGCACTTCGTCTGTTGGTGCGTACGCACTAGCCCTATCGATGCTCTGGGAGTGGGGCGCCAGGCGGCCGCATCTTTGTCACTTCCTTTGCCATCTTGGCCGAGCCATTTAAGTTGCAAAATTGAACCGTGTTCTGCGACGCGCATTCAGTTATGTATCTCACCCTTCGGGTTTATGCTGTCGATCGGCGGACATAGGCACGTCCAAAGGCCGATGCACTGCGTGGGATATGGCCTCACGTCTTGACGTTTGCCATCTTTTCGGGCAATGCACTGTACGTGCTATCCTTTGGGTTATTTCCTTTCCATACCATCGCCCTTGTCGTGTGGCCTGCCACGCGGACAACGTTTTGATATTCCCTCTTGCGGTTTCCGAGGCGCTTACCGGTTACTTTCTCGCACCGCTTTTCGCGTGACACGTTTGCCGAGACCCTTCGGTCGCGATGGTCGGGCGGTCATCATGGGGGTTTGCGCATTGTGGCTTTCGTTTCGGTAGCTCGATGGGCATATCGTACCGCTGTGGTGCGTAAGGTGCATGTAGTTTTATTGAGGATCGCCATGCATGTGGTCTTACGGCGGATCACATTATTTCTAGCCCACTTGGGCTTCTTCGAGTTGCGGGGGGTAGGGGATCTTCTCCTTGTCGGAGTGCCGCGCGGCTGCGCTTCTGGGCACTTGATTTATTGGCTCCCAGGTGTCCTCGCTGGCCGATTATTCGTACCAGCGCACTTTGACGAGTAACTTGTCGGGTTCATCGTAGGCATGTTCCACGACCTTGACGATCACGCATTCTGTAGGATGTAGCGCTACATCCGACGCGGGGGTTTCCTTCACCGTTGGAGGTGCTCGTACTTCTGGAGTCAGTTTGTCGGCCTTCCGTTGCTCCTGCTTATCACGCGGCCCAGTGGATTTCTGCCCGCTTGGGGTCTTAACTAGTTCGTAGTGAACGAATGTCGTGCCAGGGGGACTCTGCGAGTCGAACAACTCGACGACCGTTAGGTTTTCCGGCACGACGGGTGGACTTTTTGGTTGGAAGGGGAAGGTCTTCCTGGGACGTATAGAGTTTCGTCGTGCCCGCGGGGCTTCGATATGGGTCCATGTGCGGGCCGGGCGCATATTGCCGATCGTCGTAAGGCCTTTTGGCCGCACAATCTACTCCGGTGTCTCTTCTCTTGCCACGTTAGGGGGGCCGGGTGCTAGACTCACACGGTCGCGCGATACGCGCTCACGCTTTCGTCCCTCTTGGATGACTACAGTAGTCTCGTCGAAGCTGATCACCCGTAGCGGGCCAGCTGCTACTGGCGATAGCTTATGCTTCGACTCCTTCGTAGAGTCGGAGAATTCTTTCCGCAGGGAAACCGGGGACCCGACCCGAATCGGTTCAGTATCACGCCTAAGACGGTCATCAAAATTGAGTTTGTTCCGACACTGTTCTTTGTCCATTGGCGCTTGTGCGGTGGACATAAGCAACTGCAGCCACGAGTGTCACTTCGTGTGCCATTGTGCGGCGGAGCTGCAGGCTTCTACGGTGGGCTGTGCCATCGAAGGTAAGCTTGGCTGGGCTCTACAAAGCACAAGCTCGAAAGGCGCGGGCGTGATAGTCCTGTGGACTTGTGTGTTGTAATCGTACGTCATCGCATCGCTGAACAAGTCCAAGTCCTTCGGATGTTCTGCAACGTAACGGCGTAGCGCCGTGAGAATCGTGCTATCGAACCATTCGGCTTGGCCATTGCACTGCGGGTGATGCTTCGTGGTGAACAGGTTTGAGGTCCCTGGAGTCCTACATACGTTCCGATAGAACTTCGCCATATACTTTATTCCCTAGCTGGACAGTAAGTACACCGGCGGGCCGTACCCGAAGCCCGAATCGGTTACGATTGCCATTGCGCTTAATTCCGTGGTTACGGTCTGAAGTGGTACTGTGCGTACAAGCTTCGAAAGTAGATCTGCGATCACAAGCAAGTATCGATTTCCACGCCCCGTTCGTATTAACTCTCCGAGTCTGTCAATTGGCAGGAACTCCAGAGGAGCCTGGGCGGGGAACAGCTTCATTGGCTTGCGCTTTTCCTAAGGAGGACGCGGTCTTTCGCACAGGACAATCATCCGCGCGCGACGGCATAGCAGTCCAGTACTATGGCCGGCCAATAGCAGTCTTTTCCAAGAAAATTGTATACGCGTTGACCCCGAGGGTGTCCCGTATGCGCATTTCAATAGCCAAGGTGTAGCAGCCGGGCCGTCGATACCTGAGGTACCACAATTTGTTCTCTTTCCGAGGGTGTTCACAGAAGTATCCTTCGGGGTCCAACAAGATGGGAACCCGTCCCGCCCTGCGAAGACAGGCGGACTGAGCGCGACAGAAGACATCTTTCATCTGCTATCAAAGTAGTTCTCCGGGCGTTATTGCGAGGAGCGTAGGATCGTGCCACTCGTTTGTGGGGTGTTACTTTAAGTCAAAGACCTGATCGATATCCCATGGAACTTCAGGCTGTTGCCCGTCGTGCCTACTTGAGTCGTCCAAGGCGAATCACAGGATGTTTTCGTCGACTGTAATGTTAGTTTCGCCGGCTGTTGCTAGCCGTGAGAGGGTATCGGCCCGGGTACTATGGACGCCCTTCCTATATTCAATATGGAATTCATACTCGGGGAGGCGAAGCTTTCATCCCATACGACGACCCGACGGGTAGGCGAGTTCCATCAGCCAGCGCAACAAAGCATGGTCGGGATGAACTGTTGGATTTCTATCCTGGAGGTACGAGCGTAGTGCAGTCACCTTCCACACTACTGCTAGGCATTCATTCTCAGTTTCCGAGTAGTTCTTTTGGGCAACTTTCAGCGAGCGTGACAAGTACCTTATGTGCTTGCGGATGTTTCCCTCGTGGGTTTGAAATAATGGGTTGCCAACTGTGTAACTTCTTGCGTCTGTATCCTCTGAAAATGGTAGGTCGATATTAGGGAGCGAGAGTACCGGGGCTGCAGTTATCGCCGCGATCAGCACGTTGAATGCTTGCACTTGCGCATTTTCGAAGGGGTCAAGGTTCTTTGGTAGCCTTTTTTTGGATAGGGCATTCACAGGCGCAGGCTTGTGTGCTTAGTTCGGCACGAACCTTCTGTCCCCGGTACAGAGTCCGAGGAAGGTCCTGCGGTCTGACTATGTCTTTGCGTGTCGCGCTTGCGCGAGTGCGACGGCGCGTGCCGCGTCGACTGCCAGTGATCCGGGACGGATAATGTGGCCTAGATAATGCACGGTGTCCTTAAAGAAATTACATTTCTCGAGTGTTATGGACACGTGCGATATCTCGAGGGATCCCCAGACTCGCTTGCCGTTCGTGAAGTGGCTCTCAGAGTCTTTGTTGCAGATGTCACATCAGTGATATAGACAAGACGCGACTGCCACTTAAATCCCCCGAGGATAATATCAAGTGTCCTTTGGAAGGTGGCGGGTGCGTTGATGATCCCAATGGGCATACAATTGTATCTGAACAGGGCTGAATGGCACACGAACGCGGTTTTATCTTGATACTTAGGATCGAAGAGTATTTGCTAGTAACCTGAGCTACAATGAAGGGCTGTGAACACTGTAGTGTCCCCAAGGGAGTCGATGCACTCGCCCATACGAAGCAGTGGATAGGTTTTACGTATCGTCACCGAGTTAAGACTTCGATAGTGGACACAGAAGCGCGTTGAGCCATCCCAATTGAGGACGAGGATTACGGGCGACGCCCAGCGCGACTGTGCGGGCTCGATTACTCCATCGCAGAGCATCGTGTCGAGTCCCGCTTGCTCTGATTTAAGTGCTTTTGGACCTGCTATGTACGACGCTGACGAAATCTGTTCAGTCCCGGGGACTAGTCGTCCGTCGTGTTCAGTTGTATTAATCTCCACGAGATCTCCACCTGACATAGTGAAGTCGCTCCGGAAGACGCTTCGAAGCTGTTCGGGGTGGCAGGGATCGACCCGATCTAGGTTGATAATGTCTACTGAAACGGTATCATTTGCGGTCTTGTGCCCAGCAGCCGCTGTGCACGCCAAATCCTTTGAGGTACCGCTACCAAGGGTGGGCTCGGACTCCTTCCCGACGATGCCTAAAACGTCTCCGACGCGTACGTGCGTGGGGGTGTCACACGGAGGATGGGGAGGTACCATCGTTAGAACCTGGTTCTTTACCACCCGCTGGGGGGCATCGGATATATTTGCAACCTAGAGACGGAAAGGAACCTGGGATTCTACCTTTCCTACACCGTTGGTTGGCAACAGTTGTCGCGTTTTGTAGAGACTTTCGACCGGCTGTAGATCCGCAAGTCCATGATAGGCCGTAGTTACTTTGGTCCAAGACTAGGAACTTTCCGGGATTGTCACGGCCTTCGCAGCCCTCACCTTCGGGGAAATTCTTCCTCTTGTCGGACTATAGTACATGTCTGGTAGGAGAGGGGCAGCCTTTGGAGACTTCTTGTGGGGCCTTTGTGTGGTGGGGATCGTGGATCCGTTGGAGAGCTCTACGAGCTTCGACTTCGGTCGTATTGCTACCACGAAGCGGTTGGAAAAGTCTGCACCCAAGAGGGTGGCCGCCGCTAGCTGCGCGCATACGATGAAGACCCGAAGGACGAGATGGGGCCTTAGGCGGACGGCCAGCGATGCGATGCCTTCCAAGGTGAAAGGGCGGTAGTAGCATCACAGATGTCGGTGAGCGGACCAAAGATCATTCTGTTTTCGCATCAAGGTGGGAGTTCCGATTTTCTAAAGAAGTTTGAGCCAGCGCCAGGTTCTGGACCACACAGACAGCGCCTGGGTCGATTGCAGTCGAGGCCTATATCGGCAAAGACCTAATAGTTCCTGTGGCCTAAGGCCAGAACTCTATTTGGGTGCTTAGGGTTGTGACGGTCTCGCCATGGGCTCTTGAGCAGCATATCGCCGCCATGTGCCATCCTCTTGCCATTTTCAGAAAGACTCTGGGGGCAAACCCGATTGGCGTGACGGACTCATATGGGAATTAGGGCTGTTGAGCCCCAGGCAGGGCTGAGAATTGCAACGGCGCCTTTCCGAGTTCGGAAACTCCACTCCCCCGTTTTTTGACGTAAGGGCATTGCGCGGGTACGGCACAGCCTGTATAACTGTGAGCTCTCTGAGTTTTCGGATTGCGATGCCGACGTGCCGCCGGGGGTTTTCTCGGCCGCTTCTCTTTTCTTGCGCGCATGACGGGAAGGGCACCGATGCCTTCCAGCTGATGTTCAAGCTTCGTAGTTTTTAGCTACCGTGCGCCGAGCCCATACCGATAAAATGCAGTTGGTCGACACGTGTCCGCGCTCCTAGCACTCATGGCAGATGGGATAGGGGGGAATGTTGGCGTGGTGTACTGGTGTCAACGAAGTAGTGTTCTGCTGGAACTCACCCTGCGCGTTTCTGTTGTCTTGCGACCCAGCACGGGTCCGAGTTGTATTTCGATCCGCGAAAGGGATATGGACAGGTTTGATATACTGCCTTTAACGGTTCTATATGGGTACCACAGGCTTGGGTCCATACTTTTCAGTCGCAGAGGGGCTCGGAACTGTAATGTCTTAGATAAACGTGCAACAACTTTGGTCCTGAAGCGGATCCATCGTAGCGGTGTAGGCCTGCTGGTGATGTCGGATCGGCAATTTTTTGCTGGTCGAGGAAGACTGTAGCAGTCCTACATTGTCACGCGGTTGCTGGCAAAGTCGTGCTTGCACTAGTTTCGTTCTCTTCGCGGGATGAGTACGAGCCCTCGTTCCGTCGCCTTCGGCGTGGGAGAACTTCACCACTTCGAAGAAGTGTATCCGAAGATTCGGTTCTCGGAACCTCGCGACGAGGGATTTCATTGTCGTATCGAGTCTATCCGGGAACAACGTAGCCAGCTCCTAGGGAGAGTGGGAGTTCCGCAATGGGACTCGGCTTCCTGTATACGGATGCTGTATTCTTCTTTTGTTTCCTCCGGCTTCTGTTAAACATCGCGCAAGTCGAGGACGGCTTGGCAGATGGCGGTAATAGTTGCGTAGGAACACAGGAGAAACTGTATCCCTTCGGGATAATACGCTATACCACCTGACCCTCGCAACGAGGAGTTCGTCATGAACTCGAAATGTCTCTGAAATTGGACGTTCAGAAAGTATGGCAAGGCCAGAAACGCCTGAGATTCGCCCATCTCAATCACTCTCGCTTCCTCGACAAACCTATTGAGGAAGTCGAATGCCCTTACCGGGACTTTGCAGTCGAACGGATGCTTTCAAAGCTTTAAACCGATACGTCGAATATGGTCTTTAACATTTCCCATTGACCGTGAAACGTTTGTCTTGCACGTATCTGCTGAGTGGTAGGTACAGTAGAACATGGCGCGGTCATATAGGGGATTAGTCGGGCGTAACTCCTTGAGTGATGGGACCCGTGGTCCCTTCCTCTGGATGACAACGTCAGAGAGACGGGTACGCGAAGAACAATTAGATCGCGACGAATTCCCAGAGCAGCGTCGGGAGTCACGCTTAACGTATATGTTACAGTCCGAAGACGTTGGAGAGTTGGAGTTGCTTGCCTCACAACTACTACAGTTGCTCTTCGAGACGGGGCCGGAAGTGACGGAGTCGTACGAGTCTGGCTCGTCATAGTTGGGTTTTCGCGTTTTGCGTTTGGTTCGTGCTGAGGCATCTTTAGCCTCGAGATCTTTTCGAGACGAAGAGTATCTTCGACTCTTAGAGTCTCGCTCGTGAGTTGTTGTCTCGCCCAGTGGGTTTACCACTGCACCCGGAAGCCCTCGCTCGATGCGGTGGAGTCTCTTGGCGATGTGACCAAAGTAGTCGTGAACCTCAAGCGAATGTACATGTCCATCTTCGAGGATATTAATCAGGTCGACTCGAGGGGTCCTGATCTGTTCCAGGCTGGAGGTGGCAATAGGCTGCATCTTGTCGACCCGGGCCTGTAACAGGAGGAGCTCGTCATTCTGGTCGGATACAAGCGCGGTAAGAGTACCTTAAAGACTGTCGAATGTATCAAGTAGTCTGGAGACTTTCTCGGCCGCGAAACCTTTTAGGTCCTCCCGCAGCCGGCTCATGGCATCCTGGCGTGGAGTCGGGAGGGCGGAATCTATCGCCGTAATCCAAAGGGGATCGATTGGCAAGGTCCGGACCACGAGTTCGTCTGCAGAACTGGCTACAGTAGGCATCGGGACGGTCGCAACATTGGCCAAGCCTCGGGCTCGAGAATTAGCCCTCTGGCGTATGAGTATTAATGGGGGCCCGAAGGGCCTTCTTGAATTACCGCGTCCACCGGCCAAAATCATCAGTGGTATCTATCTTCGGCAAAAATTCACAGGATGACTTTCTAGGACGGCAGACCAAATGTAATGCAAAGCACCCTGAGCATCTTCGGCCTACGGCGGCGTAAGCGAATGAATCCACACAGAGAACCAATACATTACCGGTGTTTGAGACCGGTTGTATTATCGGAAGGATATCAAAGTTGATGGTATCGAAAGGATACGGTAGCTGCGAGCTCAAGAGATGGGTGGTAGAGCGACGCGAGCGACCATTACGGTGCGAGTTGTAAGGCCGCAGGCCTTGACGCGTGGAAGAAGGTCGGTATGGACTCGAGACGGAGCAAGGTAGGCGATGTAGGGAGGTAGAACGGTAGAGATAAAGATAGAGATTGCGAGGGTATAAGTAGCCAAAGCTAGGGAATGTAAAGGGTAAAAAGGAATGAGGCCGAACGCTAGGGTCGAACAACCGAGTACGGGGCAGGTTGGTTTAGACGATAACGAAAAAGCTAAGCAAAGGGTTAGATTAATGAAGACAAGCTGGGCGCAAGAAGTGAAGCCAAACTCCCGTACCTTTAATGTTACAAATGGCTAGTCTGACTTAGACTATATACAATGGGGGAGGTTGTGGCACTCCTAGTGAGCCCCGAAGTAAATAACACCTACTTAGTAGGTTAGTGTGCCGGCGGCAGTGCGGCGCTAAACAAATACGCAAAAATATACACACTTTCAGCAGGACACGGAGGCGCGCTCAGCGTACTGTAACGCAGGTACTGTAGCGTAGCGCATGGCTTACTGAGGCCTGCAGTAACGCACTGTCAGCAGTGCATTTGCACGGCAAAGCGCTGTATTATTGTTCTGCACAGTAAACGAAAAAAGATAAACTACCAGATAGATGTAGATATTGCTACTTACGGTCATGCAGGTGGCATAAAGTTTGTGTGTACGTATATCATTTTCCACACATTTGGCGGTTTTTACTGTCTGATCCGTATACTGATGCTGGTGACTAGCATATACTTCCACCAATTTTATCATTTCAACTAGTAGGAATGGCCGAGAGATGCTGATGGAGTACGAAGAAAAGGTTAAAGTCTACATCGACATAGGGAAGGTGGCGTGTACTCTTTGCGAGCGCTATAAAGTGGCGTTGGTAAGATATCGTTCTTTTTCGTACGTACAGCGTTAGATCGTGAAGCTACAGAAATCTGGAAACTGAAGCAGCAATAGTAAGGTGTGCAAACACGAATTACGATAAGCAATACGGCGGGATGCAGGTGGGTTCTGTTTGATGGAAAGAGTAACGAAAATACCCTGTAGAAAAGTGTAGTCGCACCTCGCTTTCAAATAGTACAAGTCCGGCCAACGTTTAGCAGGAACCGGTCTGCAGTGGTGGCAAAAAGTTTAAAGCATGTCGTCTTCTAAACAGCTTGGTTGGGTGTATAGGACTAGACCACTGCACTTAATGTTGCCTCTGCCAGATCCATTCAATATGCATGTTCGACCTTGCGTAATCTTCCCAAATATTGTGGAGAGGTAATGCCAGTCACAACCGTAAGAATAGGTGTCGATGATTATTACAACACTTAGCGTGAAGAGATTGGAATCGTATATGTGGCATGAAATATCACCACAATAGTGGTACGTCACACAGTACTTAAACGGCAGAATTCGGAGCAGAAACTGACGGTGTCGAAAACAAACCTCCAATAGAGCTATAATATCCCGAGGAACGGAGCTCATCCAATTCTAGACAGGGCATATCATTGTCCAAACTCGAAACTGCATCCCCATAGCTGACATCTCTTGCGGATTCTGACGTGCGACGACAGCTGCCAGCAACTTTCTGCAAAACCCTGGACAGTACAGAAAAGCAAAGATGCATTGAGGGCCATCGAAGCTGACCGATTATCACACGAGGAGTATTGTTCGCGCTGGCTCCGCCGGGGGTACGAGGTCTGAAGGCGTTGTGAAGGCCCTCAAACGCACTCGTAATGCGAGGTGGGGAAGGTAGATACTTTACGACCAGATGCATCTTAATTACAGACGCATCATATTAAAACTAGCTGTGAAACGTCGCTATTATATTCTTTGACGTCAGCGGGCGCAACACAGGCTCATATGGAGCTTTACTGGTTCGGGGAAGGTCATCTGGTATACGCAGATTAAGTGTAGTCTCGTCAGAACAGATGGTCTCCAATATAAGTGGGCCAATCTGGGGAAGGAGCCAGGCTATGTCTTCGGGCGTCAAAATGAGAGGGAGAAAGTGAGGAGTCGGGAGTATGTATTGCTGGGTGCGCTCTTCTATATTGGGTGATTTGAGAAGGCGAGCAAGATGGGACCGAGTATGTTGAAAAGATGGAAGAGAATATAACGGCGTGCACTGCCTCTGTGTTTCCGGGAATGGATGCGGACGTCCAATGAGCACAGTAAGAGGTCTAGTAATACCCGTTGTTTACTACACATTCTACAATTCCGGCTCTAGTATTACTAGAATCGGACGTCCATAATGTGGACGTCCAAGTCTAGTAATACTAGACTCGGAACTGCAAACTGTGTAGAAAACCATGGTTATTTCTAGACCTCATACTGCACTCAGTGGATGTCCGGGTTCAGTATGAATAGCTGATATACCACGGGCTGTGCAAGTACAGAATGCAGTTATACTACACATCGTACTGCTGCGTGTGGGAGTTTATTCGTAGTTTTACTGCTCAACGACGGCACTTTTCGCAGTTCCGAATGCAGTTTTGCTGCATTTGGAACTGTGAAAAGGGCCGCTGCGCAGCGTGTTTACTGACACTAAACCGAACGTTCACTGCGCGCGCTGAATGGGCGGTTGCATTCTACGACATTTCCGTACTGCTCCATGAATAGCCCTTCTATGGTATTTGGACGGATCTACGTTTTCACCATCATGCCCCACCATCACCCGCACTCGCTCACCCTCTCTACCTCCAGCAGCCCGCATTCCCCGCATCGTATTGACCACCAGGCCCCTTGCCACTCTTGAATGACGCCTTCTATCCCACCCCCCATCCGTTCCAGTTTGTATATCACACGTCACCATCAACCGCTCTCCTTCGCCCTCTCTACCTCGACCAGCCCGCACTCCCCGCATCGCATCAAATACTGAACACCTCGTCACTCTTGAACGACGGCACCTGTCCCGCCCGCCTCCCCTCCCGGCTTCTACACCAAACTCCACCACCACCCGCATTGTCTCGACGTCTCCACCTCCAACTGTTCGCACTTTCCGCATCACACCGTACTCCATCTCCAACAGCCCACACTTCCCGCACCGCGTTGCGAGCTAGACGTCTTGCCGCTCTTCAAAGACGCCACCCATCTGGCCCACCACCGCTTCCAGTCTGCATACCACACCACACCACCACCCGCGCCACCTTACCCTCTCCACCTCCAACAGGCTGCACTCCCCGCATCGCATCGCACCTCAGACGTATCGCCACTTTTCAATGACCCCTCCTATCCCGCTCAGACCCCTCGGGCCCGTGCGAATACCATTTCGAATACGTCCTACTTCCCTATGCACGCCGTCGCATCACGACGAAAAATTGTCGCTCAGTACTTTCTGTTGACGGCAGGGTAACTTTGCAGATTTGGCGTGGTGGCGTCCCGTGTCGCTGCGGTTTAAATAAGGCCTATGACAGGTTCTTGCGTTCCACAGTTTCGCCGCCGTGCCTTGAAAATACGCCAGATGAAATTACCCTAGACCGTCCGAAATTTCGAAAACCTTTCAATTACGGATATGACAGTATCAGTCCATTTCGACTCCCACCTATCGTCTAGTACCCGTCAACGAACGCATCATGTTCTTTTGTCGATACAGCCAATAGCGTGCGTGTGTGTCAAATAGCAGGCCCCGTCGTCTACCTTGACCACCCCCGCGTGCACGAGACCTGCCCTAGGTTTTGTGAGCACAGGAGTGCTCGCGACCAGAACTACTGTGTTGTACTTAGTGAAAAGAAGAAGTTAGCTCCACCCGTCGAAAACGTTCTACCTCTTCGTTCTCTCACTCCACTCGCCGCCCCTTTTCCTTGCTGCCATTCTTGCCAGCCCTCAATACGCGCGGCAAATACCGGCACTGCGTCTACTCATCTTCCGACAGATACTCCCTTTCCGAACACGAGCAACGGTGTCACTTCCGAACAAACCGACCGGGCGAGCTCGTCTCTCCTCCCCCATAAGGCTCACCCGGCCTAGAACCTCCGATCAGCGACGATGGTGACTTCCTTTCTGATGAAGATCGCAGCTATTGCGGTGCGCTCAGAATTCCTTCTTTTTGTGCGCGACCATGATTGCCGTCAATGGTGCCCGTTCAACCGTTCCTGGCCGTCGTGTCCGTACCCATCCCGGACTACCACGTTCTTCTCTCAGTCTTTCCATTCTGTACCTTCGCTCGTGCACCCTCCCCCGTCGACGGATCCTTTCTCATCTTCCCCGCATTCACATTGTAAAATCCCTTCCCCTTCCTCCCCATTGTTGATCCTTTCTCGCAAGTGGCGTACTTCTGAAATGACCGGCAAACTCCCCATCACGACCTCCACCCGTGACTCGGTCACGTTGGCTACTGAGCCGCAGCCGGGGGTACAATCGGAACCGGAAGCGCAGCCAGCGGCGACAGGGGAGGAGGTCCGGGCCGAAGCGGGCATGCAGCCCTCTCCATCAGAGTCACCACCACGCAAACGCCAGCACCGGGATGCTTCAGGCCAGGCGCACCATTCGTCCGACCGCCCTCCAGCACCAGAGAATGTGGATGGTGAGGAATCCGATGTGATTACCGTGAAGGTTGAGGAGCAGCCAGTGTCTTGTTGGAATTTCTCAAACACCGACTACGAGTCCACCGAGGTCTACATATATATTGCACAGACTATACAGCCGAAGCTCGTTCTTCGCAAAAGCACGGACGCCACCATCGACAGCCTCCAGGCCAGCATGGTTCAGCGCGGCTACAAGCACGACCTTGGCGTCGTGTCGGTCACAGTGCGACAGTGCGACAACCCGTGGCTACCGGATATCGCTGACGAGACCACCAAGGACGGCATGGTGTTGCGCGAAGGTGTGAACTGTGCTATGGTGGACGGCCTTCATCGCCACCAAGCTGTCCGTAGCTTGAAAGAGGGAAAGAACGGCACGGCATGGGCTAGCGAGCCCCTCCGCCTGCGTCTTATCCGCCGAAAGGATGGACGTGACATGACGGATACGGAAATCGCATCCGACACGTCCCGGCAGAACACCTCGACCGGACCGGTCCGAGCCGACGAGTCGTTCTTCCACTACCTCATGAGTTTCATCTACTTCGTGCAGGCTCTCGCCGTGGAGAACGATATGGACCAATTGGCGTTGGGTCAGAAGGGAGCCGGGGAACCAATGACGAAGGCCATTCTGCCTCTAGCAACCGGACTGTCTGCCTACCGCCACTACGTACATGTAGCTACGATTTTTCTCCGAGACTCAGGCCTCGTGGAACTGCTGCCCGACATGACCTTCGACACCTTGCGCTCGAAGAAAGTCGGCATCGCTTACCTAGATGGCCTGCATCTTTGGTCAGAGTGCCCTCAGGTAGTAGCTCTTTTCATGACTTCTGGGTCTCGGTTCATCAACAACGCCGAACACGATGGAAACTTCGAATCTGACGCTTTCTACGCGGGCGCGCGCCAGCTTTTCCGAGTCTGCCTAGACCTCTTTGAGATGTATGCCCAGGGGAAGGGCCTTAGTTGTAAAGAGTTTCTGGGGGCTGAGATTGCTGAATCAAAACTGCTCAGAATTCCCGTCAAAGATCTCTATCTGAACCAGATGCCCATCATCTCCGAGAGAGACAACAACTCTCAAGAATATCCGGAGAAGTGCAGTAAGGCCCGTGCTACGCGCTTCGAGAATAAGGCATCTGAGCGCTTTGCTCCCGGGCTCGGCAAGCACGTCGCCCCGTCTCGCATGACGACCGCAGCTGCTGTGCCTCCTACAAGTCGCTCTGCCTGGCGTGCTCTTGCTTCCAACGCGACTGCATGCAGTGCGTGGGCGGAGGGCCCCAGGATTGATACCCGCGATAAAAGCGCTTGCCAGGGAGACAACCGTCGAACCCTCCTGATGGTCAACGTCTCGAGGTGTGGAGATTGTGCAGGCGGGAAAGTCTGGTGAACTGAAAAGGGCAGTCGGGCGGTCGATACGAGGAGTCGCTAAGAAGACCAAGGCGGCCCAGGAGAACACGGGCCAACGTGAAGGTGCCCCACAGATGTTCGACGACAAGGTCCCGAACCAGCTGCCGGTCGGCCCTGCGGACAAAACCATGGTGTTTGAAGAAACACCTGACACTTGGAAAAATCTGGCATCCGCCGGCCCTGCCTATCACGAAGGAAAGGACGTGCGGGTGTGGACTGCGAAAGACCCGCACGCCACTCTCTGGCTGCTTCCCATCCACATACCCATTGAGCACCAGGCGCATTTGTACCTCTTCGTCAAGGACTTCGTAGCTGTGCATCGCCTTCAGCTCTTCATGGGGAGCGATATGTACTTCACCGACCATGAGGGTATCGATGTGGGTCTGGCCACCTGGAAGGCCAACCGCCCTCACACACATTTCTGGAGGGACGTATCAGACGGGGTTGAGGCGTGCAACAGAGGATATATCTACTTTGAGAGGCGACAAGGTGAGCTTCAGCACCTCTGCTACCCGCTCCTTCAGAACATCGCTGAATCCAGCTGTACTCCACGCGGAATCCTCGAGCCCCTGATGTTCACGCCCAAGTGGAAGCTTTCCCGCGTGGAAAAATTGTTTTCGTTCTTTGAAAGCACATTCAACGGGGAGAATGCACTGGGACGGGGGCCGAATGAGACCTGGTGGAACCCGAATGTCAACGAGGGTGAGGACGAGGGGGATGCTGCAAATCGGAAGGTGGGAATTGCCCGCTACTCCAGTACACGGAGGCTGGTGATGGAAGCCTGCGAATCGAGGGGGGATTGGGTGTGGGCTTTGCGAAGGCTTCCACAGCTGGATGCGTGTGTAGGTCAGCTTGATGCCCATGTCGGTTTGAGGAAGATACCTTGGAGAAGGCTGTTCATACCTAAGACGGAGGGTCGCTTTTTGGTTACTGGGAAGGACTGCCCATGGCAAGCGCCGCACAAAGACTTTGACAAGTTATTGAAAGCGGAGACGCTGGGCTTTTTGGCAATCGCGAGCAGAGTAGTGGGCTTCCCGTTGTGGGTGTGTGACTATTCATACGTTTTTGCATACAAGGAGGAGAGTGAGCAGGTGGCAGCGGCGGCGTTGTTCAAAAAAGAAGAAGATCACTATGCCGCCCAACACTGTGGTTCTCGAGCACGGGCATCTCACGCACGCCGAGGCTCGGTATGAAGACCGCATTGCGGTGTATTGACGGTACGGTACCATTTGGAACTTAGCCCAGCAGGGAAAGGTGTGCTGGATCAGATGTTCCACGCGCTAAGAGGGCTACCGCAGTTCCCGGGCAGTGAGATGGCCGGTGTTATGCTTAGGAGTAGTGAAGGAGGTGAGAAGCCGGACAGTCGGGACGACGCGGACATAGTTATGTTCGTAGAATTGCACGCGGGCGGGAGTAATAGGGCAGAGCAGAACAGTCTAGAGAGGATGGTTCGAACGACGAGGACCCCGAGGATTTGAATCTTGTTAGGACAAGTAGTGACGAAGATTAGGTACCTACACGAAGAAGTGTCTGAATAAGGAGAGGTGAAAAGAACTTATTCACTACATGCCAGCCTGAGAATCACTTCCGGGCGAGCAGGCAAAAATACAGGGGCTCAGAAAGACTTGGGCTTAGCCGCAAGGAAGGTTGTCCCCGAAAGAGGCCGAGTTTGGGGCCGCTACAGTAGGAGAAAGAGGCAGCACAAGTAATGAAAATTCAGACTATGGGGGTGCGACTAGTGACAGGGGCTCAGCTCTATACATGTGAAAATACATGAGTAGATGGATATGCGAAATGTACTATGAAAAACGATATCCATTTGCCCACGTATTTTCACATGCGTAGATCTTAACCCCTGTCACTAGTGATAGCCCACCGACCTTTAAAAATACCTACTTTTCAATGCGACGAGAGAGACGTGTAGAACTTCTCTCTGACGTCGACTCGAGGATTAGTTTGTTTCATCGCGCGGTATCATTTGTGTAAGAGCTGTTCAGTGGCCGAATAGGGTGGTTTCACTAGTGACAGTGGCTACGATGTACACGTGTGAAAACACTTGAGCAGATGAATGAGAGATATTTAACCTAAAGAATCACATCCACCTGCCCATGAGTTTTCACATGTGTAAATCTCGGCCTATATCACTAGTGGCGCCCCACCCATCATAAAAATTACTTACTCTGCAACGCCACGCAAAACATGTTTTGAACCTCTCGTTGACATGTAGTCGAGGTTCGATTTCTTTCTAAGCTTTCTTTGATACGTGTAGGATCCATCACAAAAGGGTGTGCCTCCCGTTTCGCACTGGTCAGTCGTAGCACGGCTATGGTAAGGTTGGAGTGAGGTATCGGCGTCAGTACTCCTCACATGATTCTAAAGAAAGGTGTCGGTATGGAGTGGGAAGAAGGTTGTTGCGGATGATAGGAAGCCGAATCGACTGCAGGTCTCAGCCATGCGCTCCAAGTGGAATCAAGCCAACGCAAACTACGCGTTGTCCGATGTGTGAATTCGTCTGCGCATTGGGAAACAGTGGGGAATCTATGCATAGATCAGGCTCTACACGAATGGAACGCGAAGGACAGAACTACTACACTTCAGCCCTGCGGGGCGATTAAACGAGGTATGTTCGGCACGCCCTAAACTGGCGCCGTCCAGGCGCACTCATGTATTGTACAAAGCCTTACGCGGATGAAAGGTCCATCCATGCTAACGTTCTAATCTTTTTTACAATACTGCCCGAGAACTCAGCGCAGACTTTTTTATATAATCTTTCCACTCTACGACGCCCGCAAAGATTCGGGGTGAGCCAGTGCAGCCGAACATCACCGAACATTATGCTTAGTTTCGTGGAGCCGCAGATACCGCATAGAGTGCGTACAAATATTCAGATCAGTTGCCCAAAGTCTGTCGGAGGGCAACTAAGAGTATAAAGGGTCCAAGGTAAGCCTATCCACACGAGGCAGGCTATAGGCCATTATATGACATTGTGATACGTAAGGTGACATGCGAAACTGCAGTGTATTGCACAATTCGGAGTACGGGCTGGATGTGCTACTACGAAGTGAGCTGCGGATAGTTGATGCGGGCGCTCACTGGACGCGGCAGTTGAAAATATGTATTTTTTTGGAAGTGGGCGTCCATGCGAAAAAACCGCCGTACTACAAGAACTCCACGTTTTGGAATACCCCGGAAGTCAGGACTCCACGACATTCAAAAGTATGCTGTACGGGTGGAAGGTTTAGTAGGCAACTGCACCCGGTGGACGCCCGCATCCATTTCGGGAAACACAGACCTGGCGACGTCAACGGTGATTGGACATCTATACAGTACGGGGCACCACATCATCGTTTTGAAGTTGCAATAACGTGCCTAAATGGCCATTAAATTTGACTACTAGAGTGGGCTGCCTTCTCTTCCGATCTCAACCCCATTCAAAGCTTATGGGAAATACTAGTGAGAATATTCTTTTATTTTCAGGGGCAGTTGTAGATGACTGGTTCTCTGATTAATCGCACGCTACTGTGCTGGAGGAAGATATTATCTCATACTCAAGAAGCACTCACAAAACCAATGCAGAGGCGTTGCGCTGATCTTGTGAACGGAAACGGTAAGAAAATACAATCTGGATATACAGATGGCAGAATACTAACCAACTTTCCGGTAATGAGTCGTTCAGTGTGTATCTTTACTTATGGCCGACCAATAATCAGTCTCTTTCATCAGAGAGCAGCCGCCTGCAAAGCTTTACTCACGGCTTTTCGACATCTTATTCGTTAGCTATTCGTATGAACAGAGAGTGAGGCGTACCAGTCAACCTGGAATTAACCTCGTGGAGGAGCAAAAGCAACGTGATTCTTTTTACTTTTTGCCATTACTGTACTAGTCTATTTTCTTTTTGCTGTTTTGCAAAAGTCTGATTAATCGCTTCTACAATGACGCACTGCACCGTTGGAGCTTATACGAGCATAGTAAACAGTAGTAATCATGAATGGCGTCAATAAGAAGCCCTACACATTTACATTATCGCTGCCGTTACTGACAAGCGAAATCACAATTCGAGGGATGCTCCTGATCATGCTGAGATCAGGATCGTGCGCTGACCATGTCAGCCGAGTGATACCTTCGTCTTGAACCCGTTCTGTCACCCGTACGGTGTGGTGACTCGGCGAGAATTCCTGTATACATATACAGCTGAAGGGCATGCATTGCTCCTTGAAAGGGACCGGATCGTCCTGTAAACTTTTTACGTAACCACCACAGTCCCTGTTTCTTTTCGAGACACGCAGGTTGCGTTTCTCGGCCTCAGGAAATGCATTGGGAACCACAATCGTTCCGTCTTCAGAATATCACCTGGGAACCCAGGGCTTCTTACGGCGAAGGTCGGGGAGCTCGCAGGCAAGGCTATGCGGCATATGAATGTTGAACGATCTTTTCGTCCGAGTAAACAACGATTCCCTTTTTGTGGGACGTTCAGATTCCATTTTCCTTACACGACCCAACTCAATGTAGTACGCGACTTTCCGTGATCGCAGAGGCTCGCGTAATGTGTTTTTAACGGTGGCAAGGAACAATAGTAAGTATTCGCTTTACTCCAGCTGCTTCAAGATCCAGCTATACTTCTCCAACTAGCTGACTGGAGCCCATAAAACTCTCTGCAGCATAACCTACCAGTCGCCGTTTTGCAGGATCACCAAGCGTTTTGGGCCCCCCGCATCTACGTTTCCTTCTACCGATTTCGTTGCCCGTCGAAAATCCGCTCACGAGGATCGCGGATGTGTTAACCTGCCTCGCAATCCCCGCACAATAAATGCACTCCCTATCCCGAGCTAATATCTGCACCTTCTCGAAGATGGAATGCTCTGTGCCTGCGGGCATGTTGTGGATTGGTTTATCGTTAAGTAAGGTGCTATAGTCTGGGCCCGAGACCTTTTTTGCTCATCTACTGGAGTCGGGTATAGCTACAGTGTTTGCATGCTGTGGTAACTCCCTCGTAGTTCGAGTACCATCATACTTTCTAACATGTAGAAAGCATACTTCTGTATACTGCAATCACATATTGTTTCTCATGTAAGTATGTTGTGGACATCATGGCATCTCACCGGCCAGCAAACATACTTCATTGCTCCAGCGGAGGAGTGGTGCAGAAGACATAGATAGAAACATGAAGACCCGGATATGGTATACTTTTAAACACCACCGTATATGGAAAAAGGTGGCTGACGATACCCCGTACGGATACTGAATTGCAAGCTTGACGAAGGGACTCGACGGGAACACTCCAAAATATGAGCTCCAGACGCGCGCCTCCCAGCAAACGTGCATGCGGGCCCGCGATGAGCGCGGGTTCCAGTCTACTCAAGCCGTTTGCACAGAAATCGAAGAGCAGACGCTTAAACTGAAGCTGGAAAGACGAATGATGGGGTGAGCGTGGGGAAAAAGCGGGCCACAAGTGAAATTTAGAGTGTTCGGCTAAGATGTCCATTTTGGGAAGCCGCTGTGTTGCTCTCGTTGCTTGGATAGAAACATATGCAGTGCAGGTAAGTATTGCTAACTACGAGCAGTGACTACTTGGGGAGTAAGTAGGGGCAGAGGAGTAGTCAACTCGTCCATTTTACGCACACAAAGCTGTTCCCGATGGCCAGAATTCTTCAACCGTGACAGTCCGACTATGATTCATTTGGAGTGTTCTGAAACCTAAAAGCAATGTGAAGAGGATGTGTACGTAGAGAAAGGTGTGGCACTACTTGGAAGGTTTCCGAAAAGTCTTCCAGCAGTTCTCACCCTCGTCGGATACATCCCACGCTAAGATGAGCCTGGCACTCGTCCTCGGCTTGCAAAGAATTTTCAGGTAGCAAAAATTTGTCCTGCATTCATCGGAAGGGAAATAGACTCGGATAGAAGTGACATCGAAATTGAAGTGATAGTATAGTGAGAAGTGAGGACATCGGCGTATGGTCAGTGGGATCGGTAATAGACTCAGTGAACTACGAACGATCAAACCATTGATGTCAGCCGCCTTAACTTACCGCCCTGTCCACTAGCTCGTCGTAGATGACAATGGTATTGAGACGAGCAGAAAAATGCGGTGACGGCGGGTTTTGGCCGTCTGCATTCGGACAGATTTGACTTGCGACGAAATGCAGAGGTTTGTTTGGAATTACCTGTTTTCCGATCAGAAACAGATGGAAAAGAACTACAGGCCCTATCCCATATGAGACCTGTCTACAATCCCCCTCCTAGATGTGGCTGCATGGCGGATCCGTAGAACAGTCCGTTTTTGCAGGATGTGTGGACCAAGCCAAAGTGGATGTATGGCAAGGACTCGCTGCCCACAGCATGGGTTATGCGCGAGAATTAAACTACGAACTCAGCGGGTAGGATGCGATATGCTCTAGAAGTGCGGGCCGCGACAAACTACTCATTCCAGCTGTCCGAGTATACCGTGTACAGGTGGAGGCAAAGAGCAGGGTCCTACGAGCTAGGATCCTTTCTCGCCGTAGCCCGTACGGCATGAATTTATCTTGTACTTCCTACTAATTTCGGTTTGACTACAAGCTTCAGTAAGTGTTTGTAGTTGTAATTCTTCGTATTTTCAATTCTTCGAAGACTGTATTGCGTCTATCGTGCAGTAGTAGTTGCACATAGATGGTGAGCTGCTTCTTTGATGGGCATAGGATACACGGAAGGGAGCGCTCTTGTCGTGCTGACCATGGATTTCAAGTTGGAGCCCTACAGCACGACGCTTGTTCTGGGCCGCTTCGTGTTTCCCTAAACCTTGACTTTAACATCACTTTCCATTTCGACACTCTTTCTAGTTCTTACCCGCATACCTCTCCGCTAAGGTTTACAGATGACGAAAACCTTCAGGAAAGCACTACCGTCGTCGCACGGAAGACAATCTTACCACTTTTTCGCAATACGCACGTCTGTATTTCCAGAGATGGATGCGGACGTCCACCGGGTGCAGTCGTTTAGTATACATTCCACCCGTACTGCAAAGTTTGGAATGACATGGAATGCTGACTTCTGTGGCATTCCAAAACGTGGACTTCGTCTCGTACGCCGGGTTCTCGCATGGACGCCGTCTTCTAAGCGAAATAAAATTTGAACAGCTGCGTCCGGTGAACGCCCGCTTCCAACACTCGCTGTTAGTTTCCCAGTAAAATAATCAGCTCATGCTGCAAATTGTGAAGTACAATGCAGTTCCGCGTCTCAACATACGTACCTCAATGTCACGTGATGACTTATAGCTTTCCTCACGTGGATAAGCTTGCCGTGGACCCTTTGTATTTTTAATTGCAATCCGGCGGATATCGCGCCAGTGCACTGAAGACCGCTAGATGTCATATGCGCGATCCGGGGCTCGAGGAAATTGGCCGTTATGCTGGATGATGTTCGGCTGCATTGGCTCACCCGGAATTTTGCCGATGTTATACGGCAAGAGATGATGTGTAACAACCCTGCACTGATTTCTCGAACGGAGGTGTAAACATAGTGGAATGCAGGAAAGGACGAACGAGTAATCTACGTAATGAGTGGCAGATCGTATGAGTGCGGTGGGATGGCGGCAGTTTAGTGCGTGCCAAATATAAGACGGCCAACTGTACAGCGGGGATGAAACGTAGTGGCTCTGTCCTTGGCATTGTGGTCGTGTAGTAGAGCCTGCTTTGTGCATCGAATCGGCAACGGTATCAATGCGCGCACGAATTCCTCCATCTAGGCCTGGGCGGTTCGCGCCGAAGTGTTTCCGATTGCAACGCGTTGCTGAGGCCTACAGTTCAGTCTGCATCGTTTGTTACGAAACAACTTTCTTCCTTCGCTGGGCGGCCACCCCTCCTAGAAGCACGTTGGAAGTAGAGACGCCAATGCTTCAATTCTCTCTTGTTTTAGGCGTGCTGGCGTTGAAGCGTGCGGAACGGGAGGCACACACTTTCTGTGCTGAACAGGTCCTACACGTATAGCACCAAGCGTAGAAACAAACTGAACATCGAGTCGACGTCAGAAAGAGGTTCTAAATGTGAATTTCGTGGCATTGAAAAGTAATTAATTGGTAAGATCTCTAAGGTGTCACTAAGGGCAGGGGCTGCGATCTGTACATGTTAAAATACGTGGGCAGATGGATGTTGTTATTCAGCATAGATTTCGTACATCCATCTGCCCATGTGTTTTCACATGTGTAGATCTTAGCCCCTAGCACTTGCGACACCCCGCTATTCTTAGATTTTGTTACCTCTGAAACCTCTTTGTGCTGCTTCAGCGCCCCCAAAATGACCCACTTTTGTAGGCAACCTTTCTTGCGGCTGAACTCAACTCTTTATCGGCCGCTATAGTACGGCCTGCTCGCCGGTACTGGTTGTCCGACGGGCATGTAGTGTTGAAGTTTGTTTTTCTCCACGCTATTCAGATACTTCTTCGTGTAGCTTTCTAATCTTTCGAACTACTTGTCGGAATGGCAATCAAATCCTCGAGGTCATCTGAGTGCAAACTATCATCTGCAGGACTGATCTCCTCTGCCGTTCTACTGCCGTCCGCGTCAGAGTTTGCAAACCCAGCCATGTCAGATTCTTCCCCACTGTCTGGATCATCACTTCTTGCATTATTCCTGCTACTGACACTGGGCTTGTCAATGGCCGGGAACTACGATAGCCTTCTCAGTACGTGGAGCTGCTAGTCCAGCACACCTTTCCCTTCCGGCATAAAGTACACATGGTACCGTATCGTCAATTAATCCGTAATCGGTCCTCATATGCAGCTCCCGCGTGTGTAAGATGCCCCTACCTGAAAAACACAGAGTAAGGCGGAACGATGATCCTCTTAGTCTTGAAAAACGCCGCTGCCGTCACCTGTGCAGTGTCCTCAAAGAATTCAAACGCGTGTGATTAGTCACGCGCCCACGATGGGAGGCCCGCTGCGTCGCTGCCGATTGCGAAAACACCCAGCGCCTCCGCTTTGAATATCTCGTCCGAGTCAATTTGTGGCACTCGCTACCGGCAGTCCTTCCCAGTACCCAAAACTCGATCCTCCGTCTTTGATACGAACAGCTTCCTGCATGATACCTCCCTCAGATCGACACAGGTAACAAGCTGACTTACTCACGCGACCAGCGGGGCCCGCCTTAGCGAAGCACGCACCCAATCCACTCTCGATTCGCAAGTGTCGATCACCAGTCTCCGTTTACTGGAGTACCGGGCGGTTGCCACCCCCGGGCTTACTGCGTCCCCCTCTTCTACCGCCTTGTTCACAATCGGGTTCCACCAGGTTTCATTCGGCCCTTTTCTCAGCGCATTCTTCACGTTGAATGTTCTCATCATGAATAAAAACAACTATTCGACGGGGGAAAGCTTCCACTTCGGCGTTGGCATGAGAGATTAGAGGCTTCGGCGCGGAATGCCGCTGCAGGCAGCCGAATTCTGAAGGCACGTGTAGCCGAGGTTCTGAAGCCCACCTTCTCGCTTCTCGAAGTACGCATATCCTTTACTATAATCCTAACCCCCGTCTGCTCTATTCCTCCACACGTGCGCCTGAGGGCGGTTGGTCTTCTAGATCTCCGGACCCACATTGATACCCTCAAGCTCGCTAAAATACATCTAGCTTCACGTGAAGAACTGAAGCCGATGCATGGTCATGACATTTTCGGTCATGAGGTATAAATGCGCCCGGTGATGGACGGGTATGTTGATGGGAAGGAGCCAGAGCATGGAGTTCGGGCCTTTCGCCATTCACAGCCGGCAAATCTCTTCTTCCTGATCTGGCGGCCTGACGGATGCCAGATATTCCCAAGTATCAGGTGCTTTATGAAACACAAGCATCTCGTCCTTACTGCCGACCGGGAGCTAGTTCGCAACCTTGTCGTCGAACATCTGTGGGGCACCTTCAGGTTGGCCCGTGCTCCCCTGGGCTGCCTTGGTCTTCTCAGGCTTCTCTACGACCGCCCGTCCCGACTGCCCCACTGTCCTTTTGACTCCACTCGACTTTCCTGACTGCACAGACTTCAGAAGTTGAGGCGTTGACCGTGAGGGGGGTGCATCCGTTTCGTTCTCGGCAAGCGCTTTTGAGGCGGGCAGCACTCCTGGGCCCTTCCGCGCAGGGATTGCAGGCTCCAGTGCAGTTGCGTGGGAACTAGGAACACGCTGGGTGCAGCTCTATGTACAAGGCACAGCAGCAGGGGTTTCACGAGGGCGGGGGCCGTGTGCTGGCTGGGCCAGGGAGGAAACTGCTCAGTTACCTTTCTCGCGAAGGGCGTAGCCCGGGCCCTGTTGCACCTGTCCAGATCTTCTCCAGATTCGTCGCCTCTCTTTCAGAAGAGGCGCATCTGGTTCAGTTTGAGCTCTTGGACGGAAATTATGAGGAGTTTCGATTGCGTATCCTTAGTCCGCAGAAAGTCATCACAGCTCCGGCCCTTCGCTTCGCTATACCTATCAAGAAAGTCTAGGCAGACTTGTCAAAGCTCGTGCGCGGACCCATAGAAAGGTAAGGGTCAAACGTTTCGTCGCGGCTCAGGTTTTTGATGGACTGCGACGCGGAAGTCATGAGCAGAGCTACGACTCGGAAGCTCTCTAACCAAGTATGGTGGTCACCAAGGTGAGTCATGCTGAACTTCTCAGAGATCGATGTGTCGAAGGGTAGGTAGTCCAGCACTTTCACGAGACCTGAGTTGCGGAGGAAAATCGTGGCTACGCGTACGTAGTGGCGGTAGGCGGACAAGGCGGTTGCTGGCAGTAGAATGGCGTCGGTCATCACTTCCCCAGTTCCTTTCTGACTCAACGCCAGTTGGACCAGGTCGTTCTTCACCACGAGGGCCTGGACGAAAATCACGACACTCTTGAGGGAGTGGAAGAACGACTCGTCAATGTAGACTAGTCTGGCAGAGGTGTTCTGCTGGGTTACGTCGCACATGATTTCCGTAACCTTCGTGTCCCGTTCAACCTCTCGGCGGACAAGACGCACGCGGAGGCGCTCGCGAGCCCTTGCTGTGTCGTCATTTTCGATTCATAGGGTGAGGATAGCTTGGCGGCGACGAAAGCCGTCCACCATAACCCACTTGATACCTTCGTGCAGCACTGTGCCGTCCTTCAGGGCCTCGTCAGCGATATCCGGTAGCGAGGGATTGTCGCAACGTCACACTGTGTCCGCAATGACGCCAAGGTCGTACTTGTACCCGCGCTCAAGTATGCTGGCCTGGGGACGGTCGAGGGTGGCGTCCGAGCTTCCGCAAAGAACGTCCTGGGGCTGTACGGTCTCCGAAATACATACGTAGGCCTCAGTGGACTCATAGTCGGCGGTCTAGAAAGTCGGTTACAACACCGACTGCTCCTCGACCTCCATGGCAACCATACTGGAGTCTTCACCGTCCGAGATATCTGGTGCCGGAGAGCGGTCCAAGGAAGGGCGCCTATGGCCTTAAAGGTCCTGGCGCAGGCACTTCCGTGCTGGCAACTCCGATGGAGAGGGCTGCACGCTCGCTTAGGCCCAGACCTCCTCCCCCGTCGCCGCTGGCTGCAATTGCAGCTCTTGTTGTACCTCCGGTTGCGGCTCCGTACCACACGTGAAGGATTCACGGGGGGAGGTCGTGATGGGAAGTTTGCCACCCATTTCGTACGAGCGGCACCTGGGAGAGAGGATCAAAAATGGGATTGACGGAGGAGCGATTTTATAATGGGAAGGCGGAGAAGACGAAAAAGCATGTGTGTGCGGGGGAGGGTCGACGGGTGACGGGAGACAATGGAAAGACCGAGAGAAGAAAGTGGTAGCGTTGGAGGTGTAGGGACACGAGAGCCATTGGAGGTTGAACGTGCACGGTTGGCGGGAGTTATCGTCGCGTCCGAGAAGAGTCCATTCTGACCGGGCCGCAATAGCTTCGTTTTACGTTAAAGAAACATGCTCATTTATGGGACGGAGGGGGTGTCACTAATGACAGGGGTGGAGATCTGCGCATTTGAAAATATATGCGCAGAGATATGTTGTGTTTCAGATTAAATTGTGCACATCCATCTTCTCATTTCTTTTCACTTGTGTAGATCCCATCCTCTACCACAACTGCCACCCCTCCAGGCTTAAATTCCGTTACTTCTTAAACCTCTTCTTTCTGCTATAGCGGCCCCGAAGTCGCCCCATTTTCATGGGAACCGTTCTTCCGGCCGAGCCCCACTCTTTCTCAGTTGCTATCGTGTGGCCTGCTCGCCCGGAAGTGGCTCTCAAACTAGCATGTAGTGTTAAAGTTTGCCTATTTACACGCTATTTCGGAAGATTCTACCACGTACTTAGAAGCTGAAATTATCGCCGTCGTTTGCGACTAGCGCTTCGCACTTCAGAATCTTACGCGCTGCACCGATCGTAACGGTGTTCAGTGAACATAGAGATCTCCGCGACAGCTCCTCTCGATCCTCGTGAGACTCCATGTTTGTGTCTCCCGCTCTAGAAGTTCCCCTCTTCTGCTCCTCCTCATCCCCAGGCAAGCACCAGGCGTCATTCCCAAACCTGGTCACAGAGAATGGGGTCGGTACAATGTACCCCTTATGTCTCGGACACTCGCGGGACTTTGCCCGCATTTCCACAAGAAGAGCTACCTGGTTGAAACAATCTTTGTATACCCCCGAAATGCCACGTCCACAAATCTTCGTCTTCTCTGGCGTCCGCTCACGCAAGTCTGCGTGCAAGAGCATCCCATACAAAACGAAGACTGTCTCTTCTCTCACGTAGGCTCGGTCCGCAAACACCCCAAGTCGCACACCTTCGTACTTCACCGCCAACGGATACCCCACCACCCACCTCGCCATCGCTTCCACCGCCCGTAATTTTAGCGTGCCTTGCGTTCCCAGAAGTGCATGGTACTTTGCCGGGTTGGTGTCCACCGACGCCCGTGAATAGGGGAGGGAAGGCATGGAATCCCCGGCGTAATTCCTGATAAACTGGACTATGCAGTCCGGTAGGTATTGATACCAGGGACACCCAGCAGGAGCACCCGCAGGGCTGCTCCGCCTCCTGGCAAACAAATTCTGTTTCAAGCCGGCCGAGTACCTTTTCGGAAGCTCCACAAACCGCGGAGACCCACCAATGTCGCACGCAGTGCTGACAACACTTTTGCAAAACGCGTTGACCGAGCTCGATAGAGCTCGACTGACGCAGTCGTCATCCTTGTCGCAACCCACGAAACGCCGATTTCTTGAAAGCTCTAAGCATGCTTTTGCAGTCGCGCAAGTACCACTGAACAGGTACGTGACAAGTTCTCCCGGTTTGGAATACTGCAAAACCAGCTCGCTTATGTGCTGGATGCTCTTTTGCTCAGGTCGAAGCATCTTCATGCCACTTGCCTCGTCAGCTCTTCTCACCACCTCTCCGGACTCCAACCGCTGGATTCGATCCATACAGTTCGTACAGGCTGCGTGCGAAGACGGCAGATACTCATTGCCTTAGGAGCATACCCAGGCTTTCTGCACTGCAAGAGCCCCATTCCTCCACCCAAAGTGAAGAGCCCATCGCGTGGCTGAGGCGTCGTGACGACCTTTTACACCCAGTTTTGGCGTGTAATGGCCCTGGGCTCGGACGTGGACCATCGGCTGGTCTCCCACGTTAAACACAAAGTCCTGCTGCCACCTCTCCCTCGATGCACTGGACCTGTCATTCAGGTCGTCGTACACCTCTCGACTGTAGCACTCGAGGCCCGAAACCCTCATGCCAAATTGTAGACCACTACAAAAAATGATTTCGTAGCCGATCTTAGCAAGCAGTGCGTCGAATAATGGGATGGAAGCGTCCATGTCCTTGTCGATAAAGACAGCATGGGCAGAGTTGTCTGCATCACGCTCGCTTTTGGTGTTGAACGAAGGGTCCGTCAACAGCAGCTAAACCTTACCCTCCGGGCGCTCACCCAAGTCGTCAGCATGATGATTGAGGAGGTCGTCGAAAGTGGAGGTGTGGACAACAAAGTCCGACTTCATCGCGCAAAGCAGGTCCATAAGAAGGGTGGTCGATGGATTCTCCTTGGGGAGCAATTCTTCCGACACCTTCTCCAGCGGTGGAACCAGGCAATATGGTTGGCTGGTCCTGGTGCGTCACGAAGGAGGTCATTAAGCTCCGGCTCTAATGGGTTGTGAGTAATGCGGAAAGCCTCACTACCTTGCCCCGTGCGACTGTGTGCCACCACATTCCCCACTTTGTTGTCTTTTTCGTGCAGTTCCAGCTCCATCTCTCCTTTCGAAGGGGAAAACAAAGAACGAGGAGGCCGCGCGGATAGTCCCACAACAGGGCTAGTGCTCGAGAGTGTCACCCATCGACGACGACGCTATCTTGTGTCTCCTGAATCGGCATCCGACAGCTCCGAGGCCACCTCGATCACCTCAAAACAGGCACCATCATCTTCAGGCGCTTCACGCTTAATCGCAAGGGCCTTCTGGGTATCCCCGCTCAAATGGGCAAGAACCCTTGGTAAGTCGTCATCGTGGGGCTCAAAGCGATGCAGATACGGCCAGTTGCTGCGGTGCTTGACATCATACAAAACTTCGTTTGTAACGATGCGTTGCAGGCTCGACAGGATGAGACTAGTAGCCACCCGCATTGCCGCATCGTCCTCAGCTGTTCGGCCCCACCCTACCGTACTGATCGTACTCTCCTCCAGACTTGCTACCCCATTCCCTTGCAGCGTGGTATTCTGCGTGATGGGTGCCAAGCCATCATCGCGTGATTTGAAAGCCACAAAGCGCTGAACGTGGGGAGGAAACAGAAGGTAGGGTCCAAGTAATGCCTGGCATTCTGAAACTCCCACTGCCTTCGCCAGCTTCGTCCACGCTAGAGTTACCAGTCTCACAGCAAACGCGAGACGATCTCCGGTTCGGTATACTTTCTTCAAAGCGAATACAGGTTTGCTGCGGCTCCTCGACGGTCGTACGTTGATCGTGTGGCAGAACATGAAAACCTCGCGGGTTATGGGGCGGCGAACAGAAAAGGTTCCTCGCAGAACTACTGTCTGAACCTTGTTGTCTTTAGAAGGAATGAGCTTGGTGCCAACAATAAGGGACACCCCATAGTTCTTCATCACTGCGACAGATTTCCTTGGTCTCTATTGAAGCCTCGTAGTCTTTTACGATGACAACGTGCAGAAAGGCCAGCATGTGATCCTTCATGCCGTCGAACTTGGCGTTCGTGTGGGACTAGGCGAGAACGGCAATGAAGGCAGGCAAGCTTACGCCAGCTGTCCCAAGTCGGGTGAGTTCAATCGGCGCTATGGTTACAGTGCCGTGGGGAACCAAAGGGGAATAGAAGCCCGGAAATGATGGGGATGCACGCAGGGAGGAGGAGGACATCGTAAGCGAAGCAAGGAAAACCACGTAGTTCGAAATACAGGGAGGAGAGACGACGAAGAAGGAAGGAAAGCAGGGCGGAGCGCGTCGATATATTTCTATCGCAAGGGTATGGGGTGTCGTGCTGTGCGTGAGGTGTATCCCATTTGGGATACGGGCAGGGAGAGGAGCGGCCAGTAACACGACATACTCCCACTTTGCTCACATTTCTGTTCCGTAACAGCAGTTACGAACAGTGGCACCACCTTCCCGAAGCTTGGGAAAATAAGTAGATTCTTCAGGGTACGGGGGCGTATCACTAGTGACAGCGACTGAGATCTACACATGTGAAAATACATGAGTAGATGGATGTACGAAATTTAGCCTGAGAAACTACTCCCATCTGCCCGGGGATTCTCACATGCGCAGATCTCAGCCCCTGTCACTAGTAAGACCACCAAAGTCTCAGTTTTCGTTACATTCTCGAATGCCCATTTGCAGGCCTTCACACTCTGCTTCCAGTTCTGCTGTTGACGCTCATGATACTACAAACGTGGGTAGACGCTCTCGGCGTATACATGACCCTATTACGGCCCCACTACCAGTGGTAGTTGCAATCTGGGCCTCGTACTGTTCAGTTCACAACAACTGCAACGTAGGTCTCGATCTTGCTCTTCTCACCGGGCCTCCGTCTATCCTGTCCTGCCTATGCAGCAGCCCTACATCGCCGGCTCCGCCGGCCAGAAGGACGTGATTGGTTTTTCCGATACAGCGATCTCGCAAGCGCACCCGCGGGCAGCAGGGGGAAGATAATGATGCCCCTGCTGTGCTTGTCGCTGTGACTGCACCGAGCCGCGAGGTTAATTCAACTGAGCGGCACCCGGCAGGCAGGTGAACGGCCGTCGTGCAGCCTAAGGCAACACCAGCGCCGTCTCCGTTCGAACCTGAAAGTGGACAAGTCGATGGTACCACTGTTTGGGCGATGCACGGGGCTACCATAGCACTGGCAGTGCCACCAGGGCGTGGTTCCGACCATATGCCTACTTACCGTGCATATGTTTAATCTCACTGCAGCTCGAGCACAGCCGGCTTCACTTTCCAGACCAGATTTGTGTTCGCGCCTCCCGTCCGCACGCCTGGAACTGCCGCCCCTGCGCGGCCGCACATCCGCCGCGGGGTAGGGCAAACTCATCGTGCGACCTGCGTCCTCCTCATGCATCGGGGGTGAGACCTTCTTCGTCTCCACCTCCGCCCATGGCGTCCCGGAAAAGTATCGAGACTTTCGCTGTAGGTTGCTCACAATCGATCTCGCGTGAGCAGATGAAAGAGCTACAAATGATGCTTGCCAAGCAGACGAAAAAGGTCAGAGTGCAGGAGCAAAAGATTGTTGGCGTGAAGACGGGTGTCAACAACTACAAGGAAAAGGTACTGCAGGGCGATCGAGAGCCTCTCGAGGTTCATGTAACGACTAAGGCAACGCTTTCCGAGTTCCTACGACTAGAAGCCATACTTAGGGATGTCAAGCGGGAGAACGAGAGCCTATGCGTCGCTCGAGTGATTTGCGCTGGCAAGCAGCAGGCCACGCCGCGGGCTGGAGCTGGACCTGGTTAGAGTCTCAAGCGTATGAGACACGCAGGGGCAGAGTACATTGGTGTTGCCAAGACTATCGAGAAGCAGATTGTGCAATACTACTACCGCCAAACTGCTGAGCTGGACCCAACAAGTTCTGTTCGAGACCAGATCTGGGCTGTTTGCAGAAAGGGATGCGACGCGGGGGAGCTTGTTGTGGACGGCTTGGAGGGCGTGGTGCCGATTCCACGGATGGTTCTTGCCAATGTTAAGGAGGACTTATAGCGTTCCTACTAGGATGAGGCGACAGCTCTAGTTGGAATGGTGCGTGCAGAGCTTGGCACCTGCAACTAGTCATCCTTGTGTTTGAACGCCAAATCACGCTACGAGTCCGAGGAGGCTATTTCAACAGAATATGTTCGGAGTGCAGGAATGGAGCAAACAAGCTCTGAAGGGATGAGGGCGCCGAAGAAAGCTGCAAGGGACAAGCTGTTCCAATGCCTTACGTATTCTTTCTTGATGTCGCGGAAGACCCCGTATGTATCGGACAGCGAGCGAGCGGAGCGCTCTTCTCAGGCACTTCAAGCGCGGGTGCAGCTGATGAGATCAGACGGAGAGCAGAAGACTCCGGATTTGTCACGGTGGTGTCTCAGCAAAGGCGAGGTCCTAGCAGACAATGATTACTCTCTAACGAAGCGGGCTCGTGATCTTTAGAATGATGACGTACTGTTTGGAAACTCGTTGGGGAGATATACCTTTTATGAGGTCCGAGGGTACCATGCTGAACCGGATGGAACGTCCGCGTGCGGTTCCATCATGCGACTCGCACGCCTGCACGCCCGGCTGGCAACAGTGGAATCGTGCCTGGAGCAAGTTGAGGGCCGTGGCGGCCAGCGCCAACGCACTTACAGCCTGGCGTGTTGCAAGTACCTGCCCTTGGCAAGCGCGCAGATTCTTCGCCTCATTTGCAGCGTTTTATGCCGCATTCTTACCCCCCGAAAAGTTTCGGTATGGCTTCACGGTTCGGGGGGCGTTGTGTAAATTTGGGAAGGAGGGCACGGATCGGTCTGGTGAAGATGATTGGGAGTTTGTTTTAGCAGACGCCCCGGGAGTAGCCACGAGCGTGGTGAAGGTGGGTTCAGAGAACGAATTATATGTGGCGGTACGGAAGACGCGGTTTTCAGAAAAGATCTACAGTATGCCTGGCGGTGTTGTCGATTGCTACGTGGCGCGTGTAGACTCAAGCCACGGACCATACGAAGTTTGCAATAGCGCGTCTGACCTGTCACGGATTCCGCGCACGACTCTGGATTCTTCCCCGCTCGTTGTTGTCTTCGCAGAGGATGAGTATCTGTTGACGTACAGAAGACAGGGAAGGAAGGAAACCGTACTTGTGTGGTGGCAGCTCTCTAAACGGGTTGCAGTTCTGTCGTGAGTATAATTATAGTGCAGAGAGAATGGCGTGTCCGTCGGAGGGAAGGGTTCAGGTACGACTGGCCATGCATCAGGGTCTCCGGAGAATCTGTTTATGTAGAATAAATGGTAGAGCGAGCGGAGCTGGCTAGTGAGAGGGAGTATGTGGAAATTTGACCGCACCACATCAGCTGTCCCAATGAAAGCAGAGGTTCTGCACCAGCGAAACCAGGGAGAAGCAGGAGCTTGTCACCTTTGTCGCTGCATTTCTTGGAGCGGGACCGGATGGTCTGCGCGATACACAGTCTTATCAATAGACTACCACAAGCAAACGCATTGGAAAGTGTCATCGACAGCGTCGACTGGTGCATTACAATCCACGTACAGACCAAAGGCATACTTGGTAGGGTGCAGTGATTCACGTTCATGCGTACGGAAGAGAGACAGAACCTGGGCCACCAGTGTAGTGTCTGTGTGTTCTTCGTCGTCAGTGGACGGGAGGACGAGGTTAAATCCCTTCCGTTTCGTCGGGCCGAAGCTGTTATATGTATAAACGCGCTGAATGATATGATTCTGCATCGGGTCGACTCGACTGCCATTCAGGTTGGGACCATATTAGTTAATGGAAGGAAAGAAGCCTCACAAAACGTAACCACCTTTGACGATAGTAATTTGGAGAGTGTCACATTGTGGACTGAATGCTTCTGGAGAACATCAGCACAGACAACGACCAGCAGCACAGTACTGCCCTGGTCAGTAAGGTGGGCAAGGAGATTGGTGCAGATGTCGAGAGCTTCTCCGTGTAGTGATTGGATCGTCAGAGCGGTGCGGCTGCATTCGCCTTTTCCGAGAAGCGGCATGGAGAGGGTTCTCAAGTGAGCGAGTTCGCGGAGGTACATTCGGAATCCTTCGCTGACATGATACGCCCCTTCCCTGCCATTTAGACTCCTGTGCGGGTTCTCGAGACGATGCGATTGGGAGATAGAGCCGGCCTGAATTCAGACGGCAACAAGGTTTTCGGAGTGTTGGACTCAGCGGACAGTTCCATCCATGGCTGCTGCCCTCCAGTTGGAGGTGTGGCGGTAGTCGTGCTTGAATGGAGTGTGAGCGTGTTTACAAACACCGGCATCTAGATGCTGTAGGACTCCAAATTTGCGAATGTCATGTGCAAGGCGGGTGGGGAGATAAAACTTGAGGGTCTTGAGCCTGGTGGTGTGGTGGATTCCAGTGATGAGGAGCATAGAGGCTTTCAACTTACTGACACGGTCCTCCAGACTGTGAACGTCGGCGAAGCTGCAGTGCTTCAGTAGTCCCTATCTCGACCTGAGCGTTACAATTACTGAATACTGAGCGCATCTAGATGCCAGGGTCGCCGAGTCAGGTTCCTTCCAGCAACGGTCTATAATTCCTGTAATAATTAGAAAGACCATGTCAACAGACTTGCAGTGTTTGGCATCCCGCATGCAGCGGACTAGTTCATTTCCATAGAGTCCGCTCGGGCGATTGCCTTTTTCGGAGTCGGAGAAGTCCACGCGTAGGCCGGGAACGTAGAATTACCTCTGAATAGCATCCAGAATTGTGTTGAATCCACGAGGTGTTGAATCCGCGAAGAACAGCTGTGCGGTTGGTTCTGGACTGTTTCTGCCCCCTGCCGGCGGAAGCTTGCGATGTAAATAGGACGGGGGAATTGAGCGTAAGAAACATGCAGGTATTGACTAGCTCGAAGATGCCGAGGTGGAAGTTGTCCAGCGGATCGAAACCGAAAATGAAGTGCGTGTGGAGATGAGAATTCGACGGAAGCAGCGGGCATATTTCCACAATGGATGCGACCCTCCGCAGGGAGGAGGTGGCGAGTGTTTCTTGCGCTTGTGTGGTGGCAGCTCGTGCCTGAGGCGGCCTGCCCAGCAATGCAGGAGTTGCGGCGTTGGGCCAGAAGTCAGCTTCTTTTCTACTAAGACGAATGATGCACCGCGTAGTGCGCCGCGGGAATGAGGCAGACCAGGAGAGGAGACTCGAAGTGACTTCGCAACGGCGGCAAGGTTGGCTGGTTTTTGTGCTTGATTCAGTGCCAATTATATCATCCGCCTTGGGCATATCACAACAGCAGCTAGTGAGGACGCGGTGAAATATCTACAGCCATTGGTAGGCATTTGAGCATGTGAAACCTACGTGTACTTTTTTATATAGAGGGGATAGCAGAGAGTGCAGTGCGGGGCGTACTATGCAGGTTTTGGTGTCTGGTACGCGCGTAGGCGAAGAAGTTGAAAGGTGGTCAAAGTCTATGTCCTCCACGAGGGGTAAAAGCTCCACACGGAGATAGCCGACGACGGTGTGCGGGGACCGTATGAAGCGTTGACGGAAAGGGACAGTGAAGTGGCGGAGAGTGCGATGCACTGGATACGCAACGAGGGCACATTCATCAATGATAGTGGCAGATTTATCTCTATAGATCTGTATGCAACCTACAAACGAGTGGGTCCCCGAAATCCCAGTATCCCAGATAACAGCTTCGGGCTCGCTACCCATGATTTCTTCCTTTTGGTCTTGACGAACTCGTCGGTGCACGCCAGTTTGCAGGGAATGCGCGAAGAGGTGCTTGTCGTTCTGTGGAGAGAAACCGCAAATGATGAAGTAGAAAGACTCTGTGTTCGCTCCCCCTACTTGGTTTCTCAACATCTCGACAGAGTTCCGGAAGTGAGCAGTTCGGAAGGACGTATTGGTATTTCCCAACCCACGAGTTGCGGAGAAGCCCTGATGGTAAAGATCTTTCTCGGAAACAGCGAGTGTGAGGGAGCGACGTTCTTATGAGGAGTGAATGTGGTTTCCGAAGTGCGCGAGAGAGAAGGCTGTACTCCCCACGATAGAGATGAGCTCATGAACGGTGCGCGGGCCGAAAGGTCTCTCTATTCCGGGGGGAGAAACTGAAATAGATTGTATTAGGACGTTGGTGTTATTTGTGGTCGTTTCTGCATCAGAGTGACATCAGAGTGGGAGCAAGGCAAGCAGACGTGCCGCATCCTCATCAGAAAGGTAATTGTCATCGTAGTGAACAGGGGGTTTTGGGGCGCGTGAACGTTGCGGAGAAGTGGAGACGAGCTTGGCTGGTTAGTTTCTTCGGAAGTTCCATACTCGCTCGTGTCTGGAAACGGAGTACACGTCAGAAGACGAGTAGACGCAGTCCACAAATATGCAGCGCATATTGAGGGCTGGCAAAGAAGGCTGCAAGTAGAAGGGCTTGCGGGAGGAGTGACAGAGTGGAGAGATAGAAGGTACTTGACGGGTGAAGCTGTCGCCTCGCTTCCACGAGGTACAAGCCGGTTGGTCCGCTCGCGAGCACTCCCGCGCTCACGAAACCTAGTGCAGGTCTCGTACACGAGGAAGTGGTTAAGGTGGAAGACTGGGCCTGCCATTCGACACAAACGCACGCTATTGGCTTTGTCGACCATAGAGCATTATGTATTCGCTGAAAGCTGCTAGAACGGGAGGTAGGAATCAAAAGGCAGTGATACCGTAATATCCCTCCTTGAAAAATTATTAAAATATCGTACGGGCGAGGGTAATTTCAAGGCACTGCGAGGAAACTGTGGAACGCTACCACCTACCGCATGCTCTAACAAGACCGCAGCGACGCGGGGCGACACGTCGTCAAACGTCTAAAGGTACCCTGCCCTCAGCAGAAAGTATTGAGCGACGGTTATTCTTTGCGATGCGATGGCGTGGACGGGTATGCAGCGCGTATTCGAAACGGTATTCGGACGTGCGCGAAGGGCTCGGGCGGAATAGGAGGTGTCGTTGAAGATTGGAGAGACGTACGGTGGGCGACGTGATGTGCGCAGGGCGGGGTGTTGGAGGTGGAGAGGGTGAGGGAGTGCGGTTTATGGTGGGTTGTCGTGTGCAAACTGGAAGCGATGGTGGGCAGGACGGGCGGTGTCGTTGAAAAGTGACGAGACGTATGATGTGAGATGAAATGCGCTGAATGTTAGTCCTTGGAGGTGGAGAGAGTGGGGGAGTACGTGTAACGGTGGGGCATGATGTTGAAAACATAGATCTGTCCAAACAATCTAGAAGGACTCTTCACGTAGAAGTACAAAAAGACAGTAGAACAAGATCGGACGCTCACCACAAGCAGTGAGCATTCGTGTAGGTTTCTGTAAGTGCACTTCGCAGGTGCATTTTTCGAAGTTCCGAATGCAGCAATACTGCATTCGGAACTGCGAAAAGTGCATTTGTAGTGCAGTAAAACGAGGGATGTACTTCCACATGTCGCAGTGCGATGCGCAGTACGTTTGCATCCTGACCTTTCACTGTCCGTGGTGTACCAGCTCGTACTACTGGACCAGGAGTTTCGAAAAGTGCAATTCGAAGTCTAGTATTATGAGACCTGGACGTCCACTTGGTGGAAGTCCAAGTCTAGTAATACTGGACCCAAACATCTACTCTGTGGAGTTTCACGTCTAGCGGCACTACAAGCGGGCTCTCTCGTGGTGGAAGTCCGGGTGTAGTAATACCGAGCCTGTAACTGCAATATGTATAGTAAACCACGGGTATTACTAAACTTTTTTCTGCACTCAGTGGATGTCCGCACGCATTTACAGAAACACAGACGCAATGGGGCCCCTATCACTACTCTTGAGTCATCGATGGCGTTCAACATACCGGCGTTGACGCTGACTTGTGCAATTCGCTACGTGGTAGCTCTGTTCCTCCACTCGACGATATAATTGCTGACGTTACGGCTTCGTAGTCTATCTAATAGTGTGTCTCATTCCGCTTGCTTTGCAACGCTGGAACCGGCCTTGAATCCTATTTCTCGAAGACCAGCCCTTCATAGACAAGTTCAGGTCGTGCCTTCGGTCGAGGAGCTTTGTTGCGGCGTGAAAGGGAAGCGAGTGCTTCGGCGCGCAAACCGACACACTCGCCATTTTGACACGAGCGACTCGCATTCCTAATCAAAGGCTTACCTCCGTCAGGTCACTGTGCGGTGAAGTTTAGTTGCGTATTTCAGTATCGCGAGGACTTGACATGTTACCTGCTGCCAATATAGTGTCATCTTCGTTGGGTCATAGCACCCGTATGAAACACGACATACATGTGTGTGAAGCGGCAAGAGCTTCGTCCGGTGACGATCAGCCATTCGAAGAATCTAATCCGATCTTCACACTATTGCACGTACTATGTACAGAGGGGTCACCGATATAGAGTGTTGCATACCTTTACAGCCGTTTCGACGCGCACCGCGGGGTAGCAAAGAACACGTAGTCTGGGGCGACATGTGGTCATGTCCCGTACGAATATATGAATGCTCACAAGCGACATGCTTACCACTAGTCTAACTGCGTAATAGCGCCAACTTTGCCTTCCGGCTACATGACAGGGTTGCAGTCGAAAACATAACTTAAACCGTTCGACAAAATAGACCGTGTGTCAGCTTTTCATAGCACCTAAGAGTATGAAAATCCAGCAATCATGATTAGGTCAATTGCGTCGCAGATCAAGAAAATAAATCAATATTATGCTATACCGATAGAATTCGGTGGTAGATATGCGTTAAGAAGTGCGGCATCTGTAGCCTGGGTCGCAGATCTGGAGTTCTCCGGGACCTTGCCGTTTCCCAACGAGAGGAGGGTGGGTAAAGGAAACACTATGACGCCAAACTCCCACCAAAATCTCCAATACGATCGGCGCTTTCGCCTGAAGCGATTCCGGTCATCATCCTCGGCGCGTGTAGTGTGTGATGTTTATGTCAACAAGGCCGGCGAGAGCTGACCTCAAAGTATCCACCGAAACGTTAGCACGGTACACTGAGTAAAAATGATCCTCTTTTTTTCGGTGGCCAGCAAAAAGTACTAGCTACCTCGGATCGCCCGAACATGTGCTACTAGCTACAGTACGTGTGGGTACTTCTTTGCGAGAAGTGGCTTTTCGAACGCCTAATGGACTGGTGCCTCTGGTCAGCTGTATCTTGTGCAGGGCGCCGTGATCTACACCTGAGTACGATTCCAAGTTTCGTTAAAGGTGCGCAGGCTTCTTCATATAGAACTACGAAATTTATTATGCTCGAAGCTACAAAATCAGATATAGGGCTAAGGAAATGTCTTTCTCTCTTTTCGTGATGAATTACCGCCGTGTCTGAGTGCTGTAGTTTTCGAAGTTCTTTGGGTACGCTTTAGTGTTGCTCTGCACTCGGGTTCGTTCACGAAGTGTAGCCGTAAGAAAACAATCCAGCGATTTTCATTTTTTGACGGCCCTCCAACCACCTACGTGTAGCCTTTTGGACTCTCGCGACGTACTCGGAACCCAAAACTTCGCTCTGTATTGAGCTCGGGAAGCTAAGCTCTTGTGATCCTCTAACCATGCCGTCATTTTCCGTTATTGGCCCACGAACCTCAGCTCACCGCCTGAATTCATTCACAGTGCGCTAAGGTCATTCCTCGTCACGATGGGTGCCTCAATGAACGCGTAAGACTGGTCGTCGGGGAACATAAGATTTCTGTATTCTCCGTCGTACTTGAGTATCGACCATTCTGCTCCTGGGCGTATCAAACATTTCTGAAGTTGTTACCTCAGGCGGCCATCGGACTTTTCCTACTATGTACTTCTGATACGACACCTACACATGTTTGAGAAGCATCTATATAGAAGCAGTGCTAGGCCAGTACTCCCTTACTTCCCACAATAGCAGGTATAGTCGATAGATCCAATCTTTGTGGAACGCTACTTCTACTTATAAAGAGATGCTGGACATCTGGAAGGAGTCATCGCTGATGATCTTGGAAGGATTGCAGAGCTCAAAGAAGCACTTGACGTACCGGATTCTCATTTAGTTCTGAGCGGCATTCTTTCATCTCTCTTTTCTCGGGTTCCGGCGTCATGACCTGTGCTACCCAGGAGAGCACATCTGACAACTCTGACCTGCAGAAAGACTTGCCTCAATTTGTTTCCTTCATCCTCGGTTCTGTCCTGGCTGTATCACTGACTTTCATGTCATGGTTTATGTTCCACTTGCGGACAACCCGCAACTTTTACAACTCTCGTGCGTATGCCGGCATGTGCTTCTAATATATATACTGGCGTGAAGGATGGACATGGGAATGACGATGTGAGGAAATTTTCCCAAACGGCGACAGAAAATCAGAGACCGTGAGGTTCCTGCAGAAGTCTAGTTTTCTCGTTTTGCCTACACGGCTTTGGGACGGGAATGCCCCAAGATTCGCTGTGATATAGCTTACAGAAAGTCGTGTGCAATGTTATCTAGTGATTGTGTGAAATGGTGTATCGCAGTAGTCAACGTGACACTCAACTACCTTCAAAAACGGTTCTCGCATCCCTCAACGATGCAAACCATCGTTTTGCGAGAGAATTAATGTTGTTCGTATGGGCCTAGGAAGGTCTGGTTTAAAATGGCTATGCACAGAATCTGACGAACACTTAATAGCACCTCAAATTCTCTATCGAAGTGCTGAGCATCACCATGCGCGTCACACTAACCTTTCGGAGAAACTATTCACACATCGTAGAAAAGCGGGACTTATCGGAAATTAATACATCTACAGGCTTCTTGGAGTGGCGTGTATAGGAGCACTCTATTATATCGGATATGACGTGGTACTCTATGAGGAGGGAGCGAACCACTGTCAATCCAGACCCGTATCTAGCACCTTGATGAGTACTTTAAGAGTCGCGACGGGCGGATTGACCAGTAGGATCACTCTGCTGTTAGTAGTCCGAACCTGAGTATCTAGTTAACCTCGGCCCGACAACTTCAACTCTTCATCGTGTGAGCCCTGGTTTTCCTTCCATACCAGCTGGTTATCGAGATTTTCCATCATGCTCAGTGACAATACCCTGCAATTGTCAGTATGTACAGTACTGCTTCGGTTAATTGACGACAGGGATAGCAAATTGCGCTCAACCGATCCTGGCTCTACATTTGTAAGGTTTTTTCCTTTCTTTCACGACAAGCAGAGTCTACTTATAGACAGATCGGGGCACTACCAGCTAATACGGCCTTCTGGAACGATCCCTTGCTCTACGTTCTACTTAGGTTTACGTTTGCGCTATAATACTTTCCGGCCCTAGAACCAGTGGTGTGAGCCAATGAGTAGCTCTTTGCTCCCTTTTCTTCCAACATTGTCATTTGTGTGAAGCAACCGATCAAATTGGTAGGGTTGATCACAGCAGCGATTTCGGCCAACTTCATGCCGTGGCGCTCCGGATTGCGAAACGCGGACATTACTCAATACGCACCTGGCAGTCTGGATTACAGACAGACGAGCTGCAGAAGCGTGTATAACGTGGTGCTGTTGTTAATGGATAAAGCACAAGTCGAACAAATGGAAAGTTGTAAAGCCCAATCTCAGCGAACGCCGAAAAAATTTGGCATCCGATTCCCAAAGTCGGACCTATCAGGCCGTCGCAGTCCGGTACGAACTCGTATCCGGCTCGGGCAGCGACCATACCACGACAGCGACCATGTCGCGTGCCCCGACGTAGACACCTTGCTCGCACTCTCCGATGGGAGGTCACATGGATTTTGAAAGCAACGAAATTGAAGATGAGGTCGGAAAAGAGCGAGGAAAATTTTGGATGTCAAATGGCTCCAATGATCACCAGGCAAGAGTGCAGCTGCTAAAAAGTGCAGCCGTGCATTCGGCTCGAATACAGTTTTTACTACCAACGTGAGAGGGAATGTGAAATTTGAGAATGGTAGGGTCGTTCTCTGAGAGACATTCAACGGGTTATGGCCCCACGCAAGGTTGGGAGACAAAACACGCACCAATTCTCGTCCGTGCACTTTTCTCCTGTATGTACTCAGATATGTATTCGATGGCCGTGACCCCGTCCCCAATGAAATCGCTCATAAGCTCGATGAGCATATGCTCCAGCTTGAAACATATCGCAAGAAGACACCTTTCCGCGACGTATGAGCCGACTGCGCAGCTCAATAGACGTTTGAGGTGGATTTCAGATGCTGGCCACAAAATTCCCCGGCTCCCAAGTCAGGTACGCTCCAAGTCCCACTGCGTATTGCTTCATTACGTGTACTGATTCTTGTCACGAACAACCTGGCTGTGTGAGGGCTGTGCAGAACGGTGGTACAGAATGAACACGTGTACTCGATCGAATGTTCCAACGGTATCATCGTCCATAGGCCAGGTAGAATGAGATCTACTGTTGCGTTCGCTGCGGTAAAGTCTCAGTAGACACCGACAGAGTTCGTGTACCTAGGAGTTAGCGAGTTGCTAAGGAAGCATTTCCCTGACAAACTTGATTGCCAGACGCACGCCCTCGCCTATGTTTCTAAAAATAGATGTGGATGTCCTCTGGATGCACTAGTGTAGCCAAAATTCCGCCCGTACTGTTCTTTTTGGAATGCAATGGAATGGCAACATTCGTGGCATACAAAAACGTGGATTTTTTGTAGTATTGCGGCTTTTGGCACTGACGCTGACTCACAAAAAAAACCTTTTGAACTACCAAGTCCAGCAAGTGTTCACATCGATTAGTCGTAGTTCATTTGATCGTAAAATGTCCAGCCCGTACTCTGAATTGTGCTGTATGCTGCAGTCCAACATCCAACCATCCATACCCCAACGGCTCACGATGACCATCACTATGTTTCCGGCTGATAAGCTTACCCTAGGCCCTCCATACTCTCAATTTATTTCCGAAATAATGCGCTCCACTGCATCGATAACTGCTATGCGCAGTAACCCTCATCAGTGTCTCTATTGTACCCAGACTTTTGTATAGTAGTTTTGAGGTGCACTGGCTTCCCCAGAACCGTAGAAATGGTACATGTCAGAGGACTGGGTGCGAGAATAGGTGCGGACTTTTCACACAGTACCGTAAACATATTGCAACGTAAACGAGGGCTACCTCGTAACTTGCATTAGAAGTAGCGGACTAGATGGTTGCTCGTAGACGGCGTCTCTATAGTGCGTCCCAACAATCAGACACTCAATGGGATCAGCAGGCTCAAACATTGTGTCTCTATCCCTTGCATTACGTTTTCGGAGCGGAGTCTGTTTAGTGCATCATACTGTCACTTATGAACAAAGCGCGCACGAGTTCATACATCTCGCTCGATTCCCTTCGCGCCGATGTGTTGCGATCTCCTGCTGAAGGCTGAGGCCTACAGTTGAGTCTGCATCTTTCAATAAGAAGCATCTTTGCCCACACGCTGTACGGCCACGTCTCTCCGCAACGACGAGTGCAGAACATACGCTGATACTTCACGTTCCTGTTGATGCAGGTGTGTTATTAGTGACCCGCGCAGGACGGTAGGTGCAAACCTGCTTTCATGAGCAGGTCGCAAACGTAACACAAGAAATGTAAAGATAACGACAAGAGCGAGTCGATGTCAAAGAGAGATTATACACGTGTTCTTAGCGGTGTTCAAAACTACGTGCTTCTTAAGATTAGCTGGGTCTCACGAGCTACTGCCGGGGGCTGGAACCTGCTTGCTTCAAAGTGCATGAGCACATGGATATTGTTCTTCGGATTAAATACTGCACACCCATGTGCTCATGTGTTTTGACATGAGAAGCTTCGATTCTGTGTGAATAGTGACACGATCCAAATCCAAACTTGCACTACCTCCCAAAACACTCTTTTCTGCTACAGTGGCCCCACAATCGTACACTGTTGCGGGCGAGCATTCTTGACCACCAGCAAAAGTCATTTCATGCCGCTACACCATGGCCCTGTAGCCGGAAGTGGCTTTCGCACTGGCATGTAGTGTTGATGATTGCCTTGATGAACGCTATCCGGTGGCTTTGTTGTGGAGCTCCATGAAACTTCTCAGTAGTAGTCAGATCGACAGTCCAGTCCCCGTGGGCATCCGATTCAAAATCTATACCTCCAGTATTAGCCTCGTACGCCCTAGAGCTGCCATCCGCGTCCGAGTCTGCTAACCGAGCCGGATCCGCGAAGCCCGCTTTCCCAAGCTTCTCGGCAGTTTATTATCTACGCCCCTAAGAAGAGTGATTTCACGGCAGAGGAACTGCGCGAACTCTCTCCGTGTGTAGAGAACCTAGTCTGGCACGCCCCTCCTGTGCTGTGTGAAGAACACATGGTTCCGTACTTTCGCTTCACCCATAATTCGGTCGTCGTATCCAGTCCTGGCGTGCTTAAGATGGCCAAGCCCAAAGACAACAGTGTTGGGCTGCATAACAACGGTCTTTGTCGAGACTAACAACGTATCCGCCACCCGCCCACTTTTCTCCACATATGCAAAGACGAGCGAATAGTAACGTCTCTACAGAAGAGAGCACACCGGCCTGCTCAAGATCACAGAAAAGCTAAGTGTCTCTTCTTCCATTTTCTTGTCGAAGTCACTGTGTGGGGTTTGTCGCGGTTAGTTTTTCCTAGTCAGCAAAAACAGGCCCCCAACTTTAGGCATGAACAGCCTCCTTTCAAATATCCTTCTGACATCAACCTAGGCAGCAACCTGAGCCACCCACGCGTTTATCTACGTACGCGTTTGCGAGGTCCAGATCCAATCCGTTCTCAGTTCGGAAGCTTCCATGACCAAGCCCTGTGTACTAGAGTCGCCGGCAGTTCACACATTGTTTTTAATTGCCTCCTTCTGATCCTCGCCGTCTTCTACGATTGAGCTCCATCACGTCTCACCTCGCCCGTGGGCCCGGGCAATTTCCATACCAGACGTGCTCGCAATAACCGACGACACCATCTCAACCGGGGAAAGACCTCGGAAACGTGAAGGGCTCGGAGTTTACGGGCAGAATGCCACTGCAATCAGCAAGAATATAAAGGCAAGTATAGCCGAGGTGGTGAATTTCACGGTGTTTGTGATCGGAGTAGCCGTACCAATTAACATAGTTCCCATTCCTGTCTGAAAAATTCTCTCAGATGAGCATGTGAGGCTGGCTCGGCTTGCAGATGTCCGGACCGGGTTCGTTATCCTCACGCTGGCCAAACTGGACGTAGCTAGCTTAGGAGAACTACAGCCTTTATTTGGCTAAGACCATCTTGAACGTGAGGTATAAGAGTACTCGTTTCTCGATGGGTCTGTGGATTGGAAGTAGCTACGGCATGGGTTACAAGTTGTGCTCCAACACCAGCCCCAACCTCTCCTCGTTCTAGTCTGGCGAGCCCAGGTATGCCGATCTGTCCAAAGCTTCCGGTCTCTGATCGAACCTCAAGATGTCGTCAGCAGTATTGATTGGCAGCCGGTTAAGAATTGTGATGTCGTGCATATATAGGGCACCATGGTATTTCGCTGTGTGTATCCGTGTTGTCCCGTTCTCCGCAGTTTTCTTCTTCTCCTTCTTCTCTGCCCTGGCCTTCTTCACGACCTCCCGAATTGACTGCCTCACCGCCGTTTCGACTTCATAGGGCTTCCCCAGCTAAGCGACCTGCACAAGTGGAGGCCGCCGCTCTCATTCCTAAAAGCGCTTTCGTGGGAGATGGTGCTATTGATGTCCTCCGTGTACCGACCACAGGATAGGGTGCAGTCATTTGCGAAGTAGGACCACGCCGGAAACTGTTACGTCGAGAGGGTGGAGCATCCAGGGTCGCTATGCGAGTCTGGACGGTGTTCACGCTGGGCCTGGAACGAAAGTGCTCAATCACATTGCCCTTAAAGAACACAGCGAGGGGCTTGTGGCGCCTGTCTCCATTTTCTTCAGACCCATTGTCCTTCCTCGAGATGAGGGGCATCTCGTGGCGGCTGAGCTCTTCGACGAAAAAATTTGAGGAACTTTGAATGCGCACTCTCAGTCCCCAGAAAATCGTCGCAAACGAGACTGTTGGGCTCGGCATACATTTCAAACCAGTCTAGCCTGTCCTGAGAACTAATATACGCATACTCCTGGAAAGCTTCAGATCCAAACCTTCCGTCGTGGCTCGGGTTATCGCTGTGCCGTGATGCGGAAGTGAGGAACAGACCAGCGACGCTCGGGCACTCTGACCAAATATGCGCACCATGACGGTGCGTGATGCCAAGCTGTTGAGACGAACAGCCGCTGAATTTAAGTTTACTGAGCACGATTGCCGATCGAACATGTCCGAGGAAAACCCCGCCTGTACACACGTATAGGCAGTATGGTCACGGACCAGTTGCTGGCATCCAAACGGCCTGCGTAATTGCTTCCCCAGCTCTCTTGCAATTCAAATCCTGTGGATGCATGCCCTTCTTGAATGCGAGAGCTTGTAGAAGGGGATAACAACCTGGAGGCGACAGAAGACGGGCTCGTCCATGCAGATTAGTCTGGCGGAGGCGGTCTATTAGGACGCTTCGGACATGATTTCCGTATCTATCGTGGCCTGTCCCTGGTTACAGCGAACAGGGTGCACGTGGAAGCGCCCGCCAGACCACGCCTTGCCGCCGTCCTACTCTTTCAGGCCAGCGACGGCCTCGCTGCAATGAAGTCCATCCACGATAGTACAGTTGACTTTTTTGTGCAATACCGTGCCATCCGTGATGGTGCCATCCGTGGCACCGGGTAACGAGAGCCTGGCGCAGCGACGCAGAGTGACCGCCATAATGATACGGTCGCACTTGTACTCGTGCTCAGCCGTGTTAATCTGGAGGCCGTCGATGATGGCCTCCGTGGTTGTGTGAAGGAATTGCTCCAGCTCTGTAATCTGTCCGAGGTACATATACGCCTCGCTGAACTCGTAGTTGGCCATCCAGGTAGTCTGACACGACAGCGGCTGCTCTTCCGTCTCCATGGCAACCACATCGGAAGTTGCACCGACGGAATTCTCTATCGATGAAGAGCGGTCGTAAGAGGGGCGCGCTTGACCAGAACGATCCAAGAGTGCGCGTTTTGTAGGTTGGCGACCCAGATTCAAAGGGTCGTACGCACGATTCGGCCTCCAATACCTCCCCCATGGCCGCCGTCTGCCGTTCAGATTCTACCTTAAACGCCTACATCTTTCAGGGGGGAAGTGGGCGTGACCAATAACAGGGGCTGGGACAAGTTCATGCAAAAACATGCAAGCAGATAGATGTCCAAACTTCGATCTGGAACAACAACATCTGTCTATTCATGTGTTCTGACATGAGGAGATCCCGGCCCCTCTTATTGGTGACAACGTATGTGTTTCCAGAAATCGATGCGGACGTCCATTGACCGCAGGACGGAGTCTAGTACTACCCGTGGTTTACTACATGTTTTGCAGTTCTAGGTCTAGTACTACTGCACTCGGATTTCCAACCCGTCGACGTCCGAGTCTAGTACTAGTACACTCGGACTTTCACCAAGTGGACGTCCGGGTCCAGCATTGGTAGACTCGAACTTCCACCAAGTGGACGTGCAGGTTTAGTATTCGTAAACTTCGAACGGCGCTTTCCTAAATTCCTGGTCTACTAATACTAGCGAATATACTACGGGCCGGCGAAGTGCAGGATGCAGCTCTACTGCGAAGCGTACAGCGGCGTGTGGAAGTAAATCCCTAGTGTTACTGCCCTACAACTGCGCTTTTCCCAGTTCTGAATGCAGTACTACCACGGATCACTCCTACTGAAACTAAACCAAACGTTCACCGCACGCGATGAGCACCAGGTCTAGTTCTACTACATTTCCGTACTGCTGCATGAATATTCCTCGTAGAGCATTTAGACGCACCTACGTTTCTACCCTCATGCCCCACCCTCATTCCCGACTCCCTCGCCGTCTCCAAATTCAATGACCCATGTTTTCTGATTTCCATCGGACAGCAAAAGTCTCCCCAATCTTCAAAGACGCCTTCTGTCCCGTCAACCATCCCTTCCATTTTGTGGATCACACTGCACCACCAGCACTTTTCCACCCTCTCCACCACCAAAAACCGGCACCCCCCCGCATCGCATCGCACTCCACCTCCAACAGCCCACACATCCTGCATCATGTCGCGCGCCACACGCCTCACCACACTTCAGCGACTCCACCCATTCCCCCCACCATCTGTTCCAGTTTGCACACCACGTCCAACCATCACCCTCGCTCGCTCACCGTCTCCTCTTCCAATAGACTGGATTCCCCGCATCGCATCCCACTGCACCACCAACAGCATGTACTCCCCGCATTGCCCCGCACACCAGACGCCTTGCTATTCTTCAACGACGCCACTCATTGCGCCCATCATCCCTTCTAGTTTGATCACTACAACCCACTATCACCCGCACTCGCTCACCGTCTCCACCTCCAACAGCCCGCACTTCCCGCATCGCGTCACACACCACACGTTTCCCCACTCTTCAGCCACACCACGTATCCCGCCCAATTATTTTGCGCACGTGCGAATACCGTTCCGAATACGCGCTGGCTACCTGTCCACGCCGTCGCATCACAAACCAAAACCGTCGTGCAGTACTTTCAGTTGAGGGCGGAGGACCTTTCCAGATGTGCCGACGTGTCGTGCCGGGTCGCTACTGTTTAAAAAGGGCCTGAGGCAGATTCTTATGTTCCAAAAATTTCGCCACTGCGCGTTGGAACTACCCCAGTGTACGTTGGACATCTGGCCTCATATGAGGTCAAAATTGCCTCATATGAGGCCACCTTTCGCGGAGATATTAATGTATCAAGGAGACGTCCACTTCCGCTGTTCTTTATATCTACTTGGAAGTCTTTGAGTTCTCTGTTCTGGCAGAGTGAGTTGCAGAAAAACTCAGCGAACCTTTTGCGCAGCCACAGTTTTAGCGCAACGGAGTAAGCTACCCTTTGTTTTGATATCATTCAAGCGGATGAGATAAATTTCATGTACAACAACTGGCATATTCACTATACGTATTATATATTTTACATACTTTTTCGGAGTTCAGTTGGCCTCATATAAGGTCAGAGGTGACCCCATATGAGGCAAAACTCAATGTCCAATAGACAGTAGGCAGTCCGAAGTTTTGATTATCTTTCAACCACGAATACCATAGCATCACCGCTTTTCGATTCCCACCTCTCGTCGTGGTAGCCGTCATTGATTGTATGATGCTCTTTTGTCGACGAAGCTGATAGCGTGCGTGTGTGCCGAATGGCAGGCCCCATCTTCTACGTTGACCACTCTCGCGTGCACGAGACCTATACTAGGTTTCATGAACGCGGGAGTGCTCGCAAGCGGACCTGCTGTCTCGTACTTAGGAAAAACAAGAAAACAGCTCCACCTGTGGAAAATGCCCTACCTCTCTGTTCACACACTCCTCCCGCCAGCTCCTGCCTCCAGCCATGTTTTCCTGCCCTCCATATGCGCTACAAATTTCGGCACTGCGTCTACGTGTCTTCCGACGCGTACACCCTTTCCAGACACGAGAAACAGTGTCACTTCCCAGCACACTGCCCGCCCGAGCTCGTCCCCACTTCTCCGAAACGATCGCGCACAACGAAATACCCTGTCCCCTACGATGACGTTTTCCTTTCTGATCACGTTCCGGCGCCTCTCCTTCCTTTGCTCTCATTCCTGTGTCAACCTTATGCAGAACCGACCTCAAGTAAGACCAGCCTCCTCATATAAACTATCACAATTTCTCTTCCCGAAGTAGAGAGGAGTGCCGGCCAACGCCCGGTCGACGAGATCATCTCTATGGTGAGGAATCCGGCCTTCTCTCTCTGGCGCGTTGGAGACCGCATTCCCTGCTCACAAGATTGTCGCTCTCTCACGCTCGCTGTTGTCGAGAAGGAGCTTCACTACCAGAGCTTCTCCGCAACTTATTTGCCGGACCGCGGCGGTACTTCCTTTTGAACTGCCTACAACCGGGACCCTGTCAAGATCCGGCGAAAATAAGTAGCGCAAGCTTTCACAGAGTCTTGCCTCTTCCGCCCTTGTGGTGACACCCTGCAAAGCGACAGGCATCTCTTCGCGTGCCCCCTGCAGACTCACATGCACCGACGAGTTTATTAAGACGTCGAGGAATGAGTCATGGGTAGCGAGCTCGAAGGTATCATCGGGGACACCGGGATGTCCGGAACCCACTCGCTGGTAGGTTGCATACAGATCTGTACCGATGAATCCGCCGCTACACTTAAGAACACTGCCCTCGTTCCCAATTGCGTGCATCTCACTCTCCTCAACTTCACTGCCGCTTTCCGCCCACGCTGCATAATGTCCCGGCACACCGTCGTTGGATATCTTCCGGTCCAGCTCTTTCCCACCGTGGAGGACAGAGACTTTGAAATTTTTCCACTTTCTTCGACTGCTTGCGCACCAGACACCAAAACCTCCATACTACACTCTGCCCTGCACTCTCTGCTATCGCCTCTGTACAGGAAAGCCGTCGTAAGCTTCGCATGCTCAGATGCCTACCATCTTCACTGTAGTTCTCATCCAGGCCTCACCAGCTGCTTTTGCGACATACCCGAGAGGACAGACATCATCGG
>JAUKWC010020989.1:0-18875 GCA_032356245.1 Endocladia muricata | reverse complement strand
AGGGGGGAGGGGGGAGGGGGGAGAGGAGGTCGTTGCTTTTGGAACAGAGGGGATGGGGATGTTGATGTAGGTGATGAACTTTGTATGTTTGTTGTTGCCGAGTGAGGACGTGTGCGTAAGACAGTGGTGGGTGGAGGTTGTGGGATTGTCAATTGTGGATAGAGCTCGCGAGAAACGAGTATGCAAGGTTTGTGCCAAGGTTTCACAGGGGAAAACCCGGTAAAAAGTGTGTTTGTCAGTGACGCGTCGCACGCTACAACTGTTTGGTCAGTGTTGTTGTGAGGGAGCAACGAGTCGGCTTGACAAAAATCTCGTCATTTGATGGCGTAGAGCTTCTTCCACTCGACTCGTCTTCCGGGAAAGTTCACCACAGTGGTACACGGTACTGTATTTGCCACTCTGGGAGTACTGCATACTGTCATGTGTACTGGTGCTGTACAGTACTTACAGGGTGTAACTCTGTCTATGTCTAAACGAGTCTCAGTACATGTACAGTATCCTTGTGACAACGCGGTCCTGGTCAATAATGGTACAGAACACTGTAAGGGGACATTTAGACCGGCTTGCTTACATAATATGGAACGGCGCTAAAATACCAGGAGATGGTTGGGCCTGGTCACAGCGCTAATTCGCATGTGCGACCAGGCCTAAAGGCTGTGGCAATCCCCGACCAAACATACCTCCATCCGGCATCATCCCGACCATCCCCATCCCGTCTACCACACTCTCCTTTCGTCTCCATCTCGTCGTCACAGAGTATCCCCTCCTCTGCTCACTTTGTACTGCTTGCGAGCCTGCTCCAAACACAAAATGGTCCTTCGGCCTCTCCTTCTCAACTCCCTCCTTCTCTCCCTCACCTGCGCCACCTCCATCTCTCTAACCGGCTACTCCACCACCACTCACTTCACCTGCGCCGGCATCTCGTGTCCGCCGCAAACCGCTCCTCTTCCCTCCACCGCCCTGCCAGCCCTTCTCGGCCGTCTGTCCACCTCTTCCGCCGTGGCGTCTGCCGATCTCCCCCTCCGCCGGGATGCCCCAACCGGCCCTGCCAGTCTGACGCTTGTTGTGCGGTCGGCCGTCACGGCCAAGCCCGCCAACACGTTGTCCGCCCTGCACGACGCCGTGGGTGGCGACGGCAGCTCGTTCATTGCGCGCGCCGAGGACGTCACATTTGCCGACGAGTCCCACAATGTCGCTGACATCGAAGCCCTCAAGGTCAAGCAGGGCGTGGCTACCGTCACGGTAGGCGTCGCCGAGGTGCCGCGCATGATGGCCGCGCTGAAAAAGCTTGCCGGGGAGGTTGACGGCGGGTTGGCCGTGGTGTGGGCAGCTCGGGAGGATGAGCAAGTGGTGGCGGCGGCCGAGGCAAAAGAAGCTGCGCCGGAGGCGGAGGCTGCTGCGGCTGCCGAGCCTGCGACTGGGGATACTGTGGAGGCAGGCAAGGTTGAGCCCGATGTGCCGCCGGCTATCGATCCGAAGGCGGAGACTGGGTACTTGATGTATCCTCCAGAAATTAGCGAGGCGGGTGTGGCGGGGCTGTTGGTGACATTTGTGTTTTTGATGATTTTCGTGCCGGGGTTCATGTGCTTGTGGAGGATTCAGCCGCCGCAGAAGTTCGGCTCGATGGATGGTAACGATGCGAGGAAGAAGATGCAATAAGCGCGCGCGAGCATGTCGCTGGACTGACTATTTCGAGGAATCGCTTTGCATAAAGCTGATGTGATGGATTCGCATGCCCCGGTGCACGGTTACGTTTCTGCGGTTGCTGGGTTATCCACGAAGCACTTTCCACTTTCACATTGTAAAAGTATATACAGAGCATTTGTCTAACTCATTCTAACTCTCCGTGTTTAAGAACAATTTCGCCTAGTGTTTCTAAAGCGTCGCGTTTGTCAAGATAGGAGTCATCCACTCCATTTTCTGTTAGTGCTTCACAAATTTTCTGCGAGAGACTGCCAAATCGGTCCAGTGCACATGCACTCTCCACAGAATTATCATAGACTCGCGCTATGGAAAAAAAAGTAAATGCGTCTTCAGGTTCAACAGGAAGAGCTGACTGCTCGTTTTGCACTCGCCGTCGCTTCCCAGTCCCTTTCGGAAACTCTGCGGCAACAGCAGGCAAATTATCAGGTGATAACAACTCCTGCAGGGTCGAAAGGTCCTGCAACGGGTCCACAGATTTAGCGAGGGCTCTGAAATTGTCGAAAATTTCCTCTATAGCAACTATCGTGGTTTTCTTGCTCTCCATAAACATCTTAACCACGCCGGCCAATTCATCTAGCATAATTTTCGAAACATCAATGGAAGAATGTACATCGGCAGTTTTCTTCTCCAGAGCGGTAATAATCCTCACTACAGCATACACAACTCGCATGGTGCGTACTTCCCGTCGTCGGACGACCAGTATGATGGAAGATATTGCTTCTCTGAGTGACTCATCCCCCATTTGAAAGGAGGTTAGAATGCCGTCACTGCTAGCCCGCTCAAGTCTTGGTGCAGAACGAGATTGCGATAACAAATTCAAGTTACTGTCAAAGCTGGAAAACCTTGAGTCTGGACCGAACCCGTTCGGAGATATGTTGAAATCATCCATCGATGAGGCTGACTCTCCTTGACCGAATGTTGGTGTAGACGGTCTCGACGTCGTTGGGGTCATCGGTACTTCAAACTCCGACAGAGTCATCAACAGTGGTTGCACGGTCCGATGCTCAAGATCGTCTTCACCAGGTGTAATGAGGTCGAGATTGGTTTGCCCTGAATGGTCCGAAGAAAATTCGTCTTCTGAATCTCGCAGATACAAGTCATAGTGGAGTGTGCTGAGCAATTGCTCAGAGGCCGCTTCACAGGCAATAAATGCTTCGATGGTGCAAAGAGCAACAAATGTCACACGCTCTGTTCCAGTAATGTCTGCCGCCATAGCTTTCAGTCCATGGAGCACATGTCTTTGCTCAAACTCGTGAGTCGGACGACATAGATCGCGAACTAGTACGGGTCCGAGTGGAGAAGACTGACAATAAGACAGTATGCAAGCTAGGAGTAGGCATCGTGCAGCGGCATCAAAGAGAGGCAACGCTGGCTTATTCTCAGACAAACTAGTTGCTCTCATCCTCCATCTCTTGTCTAGTAACTGAATGGCAGTTGGAGAGGCACGCGAAGCGAGCGGGCGGAAGAATGGACTGAACAGTCGAGTACTAATCAAAGTGACAACGTGAGAGTGAAGATAAGCCTGGGAAACCACGGATACATCTCCGAGATAACCGCATATATTCTCAATCTCTTCGACCTTGGCAGTGAGTTCTGAACTCTTGACCTGTCGACGAAAGATGCCGGTGCGGCTTCTCGTTCTCCGAATTTCTCGGCCATCGTCAAGGAGCAGCTCGAATGCACGAGCAACGCTTCCACATAGCTTTGCTAGCAGCTCAACGTTGTTCTGCATGTACAGGTTTTCATCTTTAGCCACGAATCTGAGTAACTCTGAGTCTCCTAGCGAATATATTTTTAGCGTCACATTACGCACGGCAATGCGGACCATTGATTCTGGGTGGTCAAAAAAAGCTGTCACAGCCGTGTACAATGGAAACGTTTCCCGCATTGGGTCGAAGAAGAGTTGTAATAAGCCAGGGTCAAGCTTGAGAGCAATGGATTTGACTGCTGACATAAAATATGCAAGTACCTCCTCATTCTCAAACTCAAAATTGAATGATAAGATATCATTAATGTGGTTCGCGGAAAAGAGGCATAGTAGCGACTCTTGGCGTGAAACGCTTTGTATAATTATAGACATTGTTTGCAGTATTTGAGCCTGCACATCGACATCAGTCTGTCCACCCTCATCCTCCAGCACGTCGTCTCTACTTTCAGCTACTCCATTGCCATCATTCTGACCGCTCAATAAAGAGCTCGCATAAGACACTGCTGATGCGGTGCGCGATCGCAGTTTTGGACCAGACATACTAGATGATACATCAAAATTCTCGCTCACTGTGGCGAAAAGAGTTTTGTTCGATGAGAGGGACTCCGTTTCGGCCACCGTTCCAGCCACTGCTTCAGAATATGCAATCTTTTCCTGACTATTGGGGAAGCTGGCCGCGGCACTAGATTCAAACCCTTGAACTATATCAGCATGAAATTTCGCAGCCTGTTTTTGAGAATCATTAGGGGGTTTCGTTGAATTTGCGTCAACCGTATTTCTGTCAAAGCGGCTTATACTACCACCGAGAGGCCGCCTAGCTTCACCTTGTCCACTCGCCTCCTCGCTCAATGCAGTTCTTAACTTTTCGCTCTCCTCGCTCAGATTCCCATCCGCGCCACCCATTTTTTGCGTCGCATGTAAGCATCGCACAATTAGAGGCATAGTTGCAAACTCAAGAAATACATCCCACAAGATAGGGTCATTCTGATCTGCCCAGACCATCGTCTCTGCGATTCCCTTTAAAGACGCCACAAGATGGGCTGCTGAAACAGTCTCTTCCACAACTGCATCCCTGGTGTACGCGCGTAGTACCTCAATTTGTGCACAAAGCAACTGGTGTGGAGCCGAAGGATCGTGCAACATGAGCTGCGACGACGAGATCTGCGGGAACTCGTCATCGGCTTCTTCAAACCCATCTTCTTCTGTTGCCGTGGGAGTTCTCGCCAAAACTTCTGGTGCCTGACAGGTAGTCGCAACTCTTGATTGATGTTCGGAACTAGCAGACGCATCATTTGGAATGGTGCGTGGTTCAGATTCTGCATCTAGTTCATTGCGCACGACCGTTTCAACTTCATTATCGGTTTGCACTGCCCATGGAACCGAAGCGACGGCGTCCGCCTGTGCTCCAAACCGAAAGAAGCGCCGCATATGTAGATAAAGGTGTAGTGGTAATGGAATGCGTAATCAAAATTGCGGAAGATAGCGGAGCAGGCTTTACTGTAGTTGCTCTGTGACTCGTCGCAGACAATTTCAGGGAGCCGCCAGGTACACTTACATCAAGATACTTGGAGATATGTAATTCGCAGTACGACAAGGGGGTTTAGGTTGCATTACGTAGCAACTGTACAATCCTGGCCTTCACTGTGCTCGAGAAACAGTGGCATACGAATCGAGATCGGCTCAGATCTAGCTTCAAGGTCCGCTTACACAGTAAGTGTTCTGCTTCTTTAATGTATTTCCCGCCAAAACTCAAGCTTTTAGTAATACAAGGAGGATCAACCCCTCTGACGGAAGCTTGTTTTGTTAGTTTGCATCTGAGTCATAGAGCAAATCAAGTGTTTGAGGCAGTGGGTTCATTTCACATTTCTGCAAGTTGACCTTCAGCAGTGCACTACCATGCAAGTCGCTCGCGCCGCAGGGATTCCTTCGACGGGCAGTGGTGCCATCAAGGCCCTCTCTAATGCGTCCTACGCCCCACTTTATCTTTCCACGTCTCTGCGCGACATTGCTTTTGACATCGAAGAGCTCGAAGGCATAGCACTCGACCGTCTCAAGGTGCTCAAGTCGGCCGAATCGGCTCGCACAAATGCTCAGAGATCCAAGTCAGCCGCATCCCGTGATGCGATACGTGGGTCAGTCCGGGCTGCCGAGCGTACGGCCGGCTTGAATATCCCGCCATATGGAAACCCTGAGAGAGAAGACCGCGTAATGAAGGACGAGGCTTCACATTTTTTGCTGCGCCTCGCATTGTGCAAGACCCATGAGCACCGGTCATGGTTGCTTTCCACGGAATGTGATTTATTTGCGGCACGTCTCGAAGGCGCAGGTGCAGAGTTTGCGCTAAACGCAATCGAAAAGGCAAACGGGCCTATTGTGCGTCTTGCATCCCAACAGGACTTGGAGAGATTTCGTACGGAGTTGGATGCTGTCGCTCGGGGCTGCCGCCGTGAAAGAGGAGAGACGGGAACAAGATATTACACTGTTGCTTTCGAAGAGGTCCCTACGCTGGTGAGGCGGCGGCAAGTATTTTTGCACGCGGGTACAGCATTTGTGCCGGAAAAGAACGTTCTAGATGTCGTCACAGCGCAATTTCGCTCGAAGATGAGTTTGGCGTTGCTGACAGCTGCGAAGGCTGTGGCCTTCGCAGATAGTGATCAGCGAATGCGTCCAATTTTGGATTCTTTACGGCAGCATTTTGCTATTGATGAAGACAGCCGGAAGGGCTTTGATGTCACCAAAGGAATCGAAAACATTGGTCTGGGGCAATTGGAGGAATCAATCCCGGCCATGCCATTATGCATGACAAATATGATGAAGAGGCTGAGGGAACAACATCACTTGCGTTATTCCGCCAGACTTCAGCTTGGCGTGTTTCTGAAGGGATGTGGGTTGACCATCGATGAGTCCCTTCGATACTGGCGGACCGAATTTGGAAAAGGTGCTATAAATGCCGACAAGTTTGAAAAGTCATACGCGTATAATATTCGTCATCACTACGGAAAGGAAGGTAAGAGGAGAAATATGACACCCCTAGATTGCAAACAAATAATCAATGACCGCCCTGGACCAGGCGAGCATAACGGGTGTCCGTACCGTGAGTTTGAAGATGGGCGGTTGAAGCAAGCCTTACGTAGTTCTGGGGCAGATCCGAATGCAATACCTGGAATTGCGGCAGCCGCAAAGGAAGGCAACTTGCAGTTGGCGTGCGGGAAGTGCTTTGCTGCGACACAACCAGGTCCTCATGCAGTTATGGAGTATGGTCTTCCCGAGTACATTCCATCTCATCCAAATGAATATTTCATTGAAGCGCGCCGGCGACGTTTTGCGCCAGAGCCAGATGCGCAAATGCTGGATGAAGACATTGAAGATGAGGAAATGGTTATGGCTGCTGCAGCTCTCGAGACCCAAACTTCTATCGAATTGACTCCGCAGAAACGGTCTAGCGATAATGATGCCAATGGTAATGATTTAATCGTAGACACCCCACACGTCGAAAGGATCGGGAAGCCTAGCAGGGAGGATAGTATTATTCCAGAAACCCTAGCGCCGAGAGTGGTCAAGATAGAGGCCCAAGATATGACGCGTGGAGATATCAGCGAGAATACAGTCGGAACGGGAAGTAACCGTCCTCGCATTGATGTCGAGAACAGAGATTGTGATGCCGAAAAGACCGAGAAACCACCTCACGCTCCCTACGTGGACGGGAGTGGTGTGGAAATACCGAATCCGGCCGACCTTCAGCCTCTCGGAGCAGAGGGAAAGCCGTCTGATTCGAAAAGGCTGAAGGTCGACTCGAAATCACAATAGGGGATAAATAACACAGAAGTTTTCAACGACGAATTAAAAAGGAGAGGTGGTTTTAGTAAGCTCATAATGAATTTTCGGGTTCGGGCGAAACTCCGGCGTCTATGGTGTCCCAATTATTTGCATGAAGTACTGCACTTTAATCACGTTCGTCATCGCTAGTGAGAAGCTTTTTGCTAGTGTCAATCTCGGACTTGACTGACAGAACAGTTTCAACAGTTTCGACAATGGTTTCCGTGTCATTTTGTTCGGCCCCGGTATAGACACTGATAGCCGCAACTCTTTTCTCTTCGTCTGCTGTCAATTTTGCCTTGGCTTCGTCCATGAACGAGAAGAATTCATCACGTTGCTCCTTCCGCCGAGCAGCCTTCCCACTGCTAACAGTATCCCGTAGGTCCTTATCTTCCCTTTCATACTGGTCTCTTTTGGTTTTCAGCTTCTTCTTCACTTCTCTAATTTGCTTCGGAGAGAGTATGGAAGGTGGACGTGGTCTCCACGAAAATTGGTAAAGCTGATCAACGTTAACACGGCATAATTCCTTACCATACATAGTCCAGATGATATATCCATTATCGCTGCTGCTTCTCCAGCAAGTGACTGAAGTTGTCACAAATCGACCAGATGGATCCCATCGTACATCGTTGCAACAGAAATGTTCATTGGAGCCAATCGGATCTGGAACCTCCTTCCCAGATGTGTCGTTCACGTCGTACCATTCAAGACTGCCATTCTGAGTACCAACAGCAGCAAGCAAGATGAAACGGCCTTTTGGAGACCAATGCAACTGGTTTGCCGTCTGTTTCTCCAGCGTGAATAGAGGTTTCAGTTCGCCACTGATGCCCTCCATCGTAAAAAAGCTGACGTCAGTTTTTCCAGGAATATCACTGTACGCGTGTATAACAGCAAAGCGGTCACCCTGAGGCTCCCATGCAAACGCATTCACAATATCCTTCTCCTTATACTCGAGTACCTCAACAGGAATATCCTTGGCCTTGACGCGGAACAACTCAAAGTTTGTGAATTGCCCCTTGCGACTTTTCGTTAACCTGTCAACTTTGCAGCAAAGAAACTTTCCTTCTTGTTGCCAATGCAGAAGGATAGAGGAGACAGAGAACAAAGCTTTCTGGCGAACCTCCTTTTTCGACGGAAGCTCAATAAGTGACACCCGTGCAGGTGAGTCGTTGACTTCAGGAGTCCAATAAGCCATAACATTGTCCGTGGGAGACCACGCAAAATTCTGCACATGCGGTAGCTTGATAGATTTCTTACCCACAAGACCCATATCCGGCGTTTGGTATACCGAAATCGCGTTCTCATTCAGACGAGCAAAAAACTTGTCATCATGAGACCACTGAAAGATCGGCCACGGAATATTCCCGTCTGGGCCTAGAAGAGAGCGAGGAGGTCCCATAAACCCACGCTTTCTCTTCCCGGTCAAAATCTCCCAAAGTACTAGGGCACGCGGGTTCCGCTTATCATCACGCTCGGGTTCGGTCCCGTTGAAAGTAATGAGGTAGTTCTCGCAGGGTGAAAAGTCGACCATCGTCACATTATTATGCTCAAAGCGCATTACCAAAGACCAATCAACCTTGTTATCGGTGGTGCCCGGCGGAACTCGACCCCAGATTTTCACACCCCGCTGATGGAAAGTAGCGACATACGTACCACGTGGTGACCACACGGCTGCAGCCTCGGTCCATTTCACACGAGCAAAATCCTGTGCAAGAACATTCGAAGTACAATTCACAATGCATATTCAAAGATGGTTAGGAATCGGTACTACGCCTCAGGGATATGATATCTAATTTCGGTGGCATCAGAAACAGCCTCTAAACTTATCCACAGATCCAAGACGGAGGATGCAGGTCCCCGCTAAACTATCCTGGTGTCGGTTGAGTGAATTTAGAAAATCATCACGGCCACGTGCTTTGCAGGCTTTAAACAAAGCAGGTGCAAGGAAAACTGAAAACTTACCAACTGCGGCTTGACAACATGATCGTGCCAAAAAATGCTCGTCTCATCTTCGTGTCGAATCATAAATTGATCTCTGCCGCGCTCATCAAGTAGCCAACTTTTAAAGTTGGGTCGGTCCTTGGGAATAACAGGTACCGCCGCGATAGGCTGAAACTCGTCGGGAATCGACTGCAAGCGCTCCAGATCACCAGCGGTGCAGGCCCAGAATCGATGCTTGGCATCGAACGGGAAGTTGTGGACAGAAGCCAGTGCCTTGTGCGCTTCTTCTGGAGACACATACTCCACAAAAGCAAAACCTACAGTGCCACCGTCTTCATTCTCGACAATAGTGATCCGTGGCTCTTCATCCTCCCCCACCTGTATCTTGCCAAATGGCTCAATCTTCTGCCTCAAATACTTCTTGAGAAGGGGAAGGCGGTCTGCGTTGACGATTGGAAGGTTGTCGATGACGACAACGCAATCCTTTGCAACACGCTTCATCTCCTCTCTCTTTTGCGCAAAGTCATCGTCCAGGCTTGCAGTCATCTCTGGGACTTCAGGACCGATACCAGGCATAGCAGATTCACTTGGTTCAACAGGGAGATGGCAATTGCGCCGATCGAGTAACCTTTGATGCTGTGGCTATCAATAAATCTTGCAAGAATGAGCGTCTTCAACTCAAGTTGGCGTTGCTTCGACGCACGCCCGGCGTCAAAACTTCTCGGGTCTCGAACGGGTTTACACACGGTTACGTCGGCACGCAATGTTCCATGGGACGAACCGCCGTTGACTACACAAATTACAGAAAAAACTTACAGTAGCCAGAAATACTGTGCTGTGCTTCAATTGAATCAAATTATATTTTGTCTCATCGGATCTCATGCTTGAAAGGTTGCTTGATAATATCCTGCGAGTGAAGTTAAGAGTATCAAGAATAGTGATTTCGTTCCCTCTCGATTACGTTTCTGCACTCGAGTTAACTGAGATAGTGACTTCCTGTGCCCCGCTCGTCAGAAAGGCCAGGAATTGTAGTCGTCACCTACAGGACCCTACAGTCTCTAGCAAGCGTCAACAAGTCCAACTTTTGAGGGTGCCGACTGCTGCCGTTTGAATCGACGAGATTTCGATCTGCTGAATAAGCAATATATTCTTTGTGGGAGAGAGTCACATTGCGGAAGAGTGCAATATGTCTAATCAAAATCTTAACAAAAAAGAAATTCTGTCGGAAGAAGAGTTTCAGGATATCATGTCTTCACTCGGAAGAAGCGATCCTGTCCCAGTTTTGAAGCACAAGGCCGAAAATCGAGTCAAGAGCACGCTGAAAGATGTGGCTTTACGAGGTTGTGATGAAAAAGTGAAGGCATTTGCAAAGTGTGCAGAAGGGCGCTTGCTATCGGTTGTTTGGCATTGCAGAGTTTTTAGCAAGGCAGTCGATGCCTGTATGCATTCTTTTGCCGACGATGAGTTGCTTAAGGAAGAGTTGCGAAGACGGTACGTAGAGATACCGCTATCACTTTTGACATCTACGTTTAATGTTACATCTGGGGTTGGTGTGACATTATACGTAAATTTCTGTAGGCCTCTTAAATGGAAAAGACAATCCTGACATCCTGATTTGATGCGCATTTTGGTGGCGATCGATAGACACGGTGCAAAGTTTCCGCGAGCCGTGAATAGTTATAAGCAGTCGTCAAATGTAGCTGAGGAGATCACACGGGCTGCCCTTTAGTATTGCTCACACCTGATTACTGCTTGCCATCATATTTCTTTTGCTGTATCTGGATGGACAGCAGACTCGCTTTTATTTCCGGACTAAGGTTGGATGCGTAGTCGGAGCTCACTTAATCAGGACCCTGTTGTTCGCGCAGCTCACTTCAAGCAATGCCTGCGAGCGAACTTTCGACGCCAACACCTTTAGCAGTGTTCAATGGAGACAATCTCAGATCGAGGCGTAGTACTTGTGTCTCTGAACGATATTTGCTGGGGTGATTCCATATTTGATGCCGTCCGCGAGGCGTCCGCAAACTTGTACAACGACTAAAAGTGGAACCACAAGCCAAGCCCCGTTCAGAACCAGGACGATACCATACCAACCTCGAACAACAAATTCGCGTGAGTACATGACGTACAGAGTCGTTCGCGTCGCAGCGAAGATTGCGCGGCAGATGACAAAGATTGCGAAGGAGACTTTCTTGACATGCGCATTAAAGAGGAGATACAAGCAGCAGCACAAGACAATATCAAATGCTCCCAGATTGTAGAGAATGCGTACGGTTTTGTCCTCGGAAACATAGAGTAACTTGTCTATTTTCGCGTACAGATTCGATATTGGAAACATCCATGCAAGATCCCCGCCCACTACAGTGCGTGGGCGTAGTTCCATGTACAACCAGTCAGGGATCAATGCGATGAGATTGAAAAGGTGCCATAGTCGCACCCAAGCTGGAATGAGCGCTGCACTCATAAACAAAACGTTCCGCCGCCTTTTCGGCGGTACCAAGACTAGTTGCTCGATTGCACAATGGCCACAGTCGCAAAATGCAATATATCACTACGCTCACGAGAACTTCGCTCCGACAATCCATGCTCAGGCGATGTCCGACTTGACGTTTGTAAGAAGCAACAGAAAACAGGCTAGGGAGGTTACGAACATGTTTGTTGCAGAAGTGACCGTCCTCGTGATTTATGTGGGCACCAGGGCCCTCTTGCCGTCGTTGCATTTGCAAAAGCTCCTACTTTGACGTTCACACAGTATGGCTGTTTCTCAAGGCATGGAAAGGTGGCCTCTTCGCCCCGATTTTGAAACTCTTTTTCGGAACTTTTCTCAATTCCTCTGTGAAACGGTCAAGACCAGATGCTTATATCTTCGTCGTTCCTCAAGGAATGCCGTCGTGTAGAGTAAACAACGAATTGTTGCACACGCACGAAGACAACTTCGTTTTCGGTTCTAGACAGAGAGAGGGTGGTCAATGATTGCCAAACTTCGGAACGAACTATTGTGTTTCATCCGCACTCCCGCACACTACGACGACTCATTAATGTCTGACTGTTCACTTGCGCGCACACACGAAACATCAAGGAGCAGCGGCAAACAACTGGAACTGGAATGTGGGTGAGTGTAGCAAGGGTAAAAAGGTTTTTACAGAACAGGATTGCCGAAAACAACCTGTAAATGAACCTGCCAAGCATCCTCTTCACTGGACGTTCGGAATGAAAATCCTCGCATTTGTTTCTAAACATCGAGGTACTGGTATCCTTCCCAATTAGTTGACATCACAACGAAGTTTGCTCCTACGTGCGCGTCCCGCAAGGGAATTCGAAATGCAGCTCAAGCAAATTTCATGCCCCTGCAGCATGGACTGAAGAATACTGCAGTCGTCGGTGTTAGTGCTTTTCAATACAAAGCGTGTGCGCTAGTTCGCGAAATCCACACCGGAAGGTGATCGACTGACCGAGTCGCGCTTACATGTGGATAAAAGCGATCTACCTGTATCAGAATGACCTGCAAAGACGACGGTCTGACAAAAACCCACGGTCAGTTCCTACAAATTCAGCAGAAAACAACTATCGCCCGATCTGAGGATAAAATAAGTGTGCATCAGGCCGATCCACTGCGCGTTACCGTCAGGATCTCGGAGGTTCGTGTCCTGGATCCATCCGGGTATCTATCTCATCTATACACCGCGCAAAAGCTTGTAAGGAGGGAGTGGCACAATCACTTTGACTGACGCAAAGGCTGCAATTTGACTCGTTAAGGTCCCGCCAACATTACTCTAGCACCAGTTTCATCCTTCCCAACGCTCTCATTGACGATGAGCGCTCGGTACACACTAGATGCATCCATTCTTCTCCTCACCAGAAAATCTCCCACTGCACGATTCAGACTTCCTTCTACATGCGCTGAACCACTCCACCTCAACCTACTCGCTCACGTACGCTTCAACCAGCCGCTCTACAAACAACCGTAACAGCATCCGGTCCTTCTTACAGCGATCCTCGCCCGCAACGCCGCTTGCTACGTCCACTCCCGCTGGCCTCGTTATCTTCACCGCCTCCGAAACATTCCCAGGATGCAGCCCTCCGGCTAATAACCACTTTCCCTCAGGAGCTTTAAACCTCTCCCAGTCAAAAGCCTTGCCCGTCCCTCCTCCCTTGGCATCGTAAATGCGCCACAGTGGCTCACCCACCTCCTCTGCCTCCTCCACAACGCCCTCCGGAGTCACCTCTCGCACATCAATCCAATTCATCCCTCCTCCCCCTCCGTCTACCCACGCCTCTCTACAGCGGGGCCCATGGAGCTGTGCGACAGGAAAGCCACCTGTGTGGCAGGCAGCCTCTATCTCCGACAACGACTCATCGACAAAGACGGCCACAGGGGTGGCGCCGTTGGCGTGCGCCGCGGCGGCAATTGCACGCGCTTGGTGAGGGGTGACAGAACGTCGGGAGTGAGGCCAGAGAATAGTGCCGATGAAAAGGGTTGTATTGGAGGGGAGTAGAGGACGTGCGATCGAGATCGCGAGCTCTGCGTCCGAGGGGGAGACAATGCCGCAGATCTTGAGCGCACGCAAGGTTAGAGGAGGAAGCGGAGGAGGGAGGGTAAAGAGCGAGTAGATGCGTGGGCGGCGGGGAGGCGACATTGAAGTGAAAGGGAAAAGGTAGAGGAGATGTTTCGTTACTCAGGAGAAATGAAAATGGAGGTTTGAAGAAATGGCCGATGTGCCTAAAGTGAAGCAAAAACAAGCTAATAGGCCGTCTCAGTGCGACGACGGGTCAAAATCGCGGGATGCTGCTCGAATGGCTCTAGACACGATCCATGCGCTCCATGGTCTCGCATGTGCAGCTCCAGTGAGGCAGAACCCAGTAAGCTTATCTCCTACTGTCTATTGGACATTGGATTTTGCCTCATATGAGGCCAACTGACCATCGAGAAAGCAAGTAAATTATATAATACGTATGATGAATGTGCCAAGTGTTGTACGTGTAATGTACCTCACCCCCTTCTACTGTACGATATCAAAACAGAGAGTAGCGTACTCCGTTGCACTAAAACTCTGACTGAGCAAAACTTTCGCTGTTTTTCTACAGCTCCACTCTTTCCAAATATAGTACTCAAAAGACCTTCAAGTAGACACGAAGAACAGTGAAAGGAGACGTCTCTCTGACCTTGTAATATCTTCGCGAAATTTCATTTCATACGAGGCAATTCTTAGGATACGACATTCCGCAGGCTTTTTGCTACACTGATTGCTTATTCGACTGGCCGTCCCATTCTAAAACGCCTTTCCGGCTAGAAACGGTTTGTTTTCTTGATTTTGCTTTCTCGAAAGTAGAGCCTGGAGTACATGCACATTGCTGAGGCGGTCAATGAAAGAGCATGCGACCCACAGATGAAGCCAGAATTAATCCCCTCGTGGGTGCGAACGTGGTACCTGGTGAACCTATTGGTATTGACGCCAGACTGGCTCTTCATCATGCTGCGGCCACGCTCACTGACCGGCGGCGACCTTGCTTGGCTATTCCCAATTTTCAATGTTTATGCGGAAATGGACACCTTGTTTTTTAATTATCATGACCGTGTGACCGAGTGCATCTACACCGTCGGGACTCTGGATCTCTTTACGTGTCTATACTTGTTCAAAGCATTCCAAGGAAATGAGTCGAATCCCTCGTATGCTCTGCTCGCCATATGCCGCGCAGTATTCGTGGCAACGAAGACTGCCGTGTATTCGATGTACTCATGGAATTACATCGATCCTTTTTGGCGTTTGCCGATCATGTTCATGAATATGCAGTGGGTCATTGTACCTTGCATTGTGCTTGTATCTGTGAGAAGTCGTCTGTTATCCTCTTATAAGGATTTGGAAGATAAAGGGAGCTGATCATGTGTCACTACCGCCTCACCCCCTCCTACAGGCCACGTGAATGTGAGAGGCAAAGTCATCCTTTGGCGAGGCAATGTCAATCACAGTAGGAAGACACAAGATGTTCAAAGCCAGTTCCGCCAACAAACCGCCAATAATCCCAATTACGTTTAGCTAAAAAAAAAATAATGGTTGTTTACGTCTGACGTTCGCATACTCGTGCGTACGAGAGCAATTGACGCGCGATGCATGATAGTGTTATCCAGATGCGGAGGTCACTACACTAATTGCGTGAAGAATATCCGCGGGACTGCTTCGTCTGCTTCATGGCCGAAACATATCCGAACTTCCAGAACACAGATGTAAAAAGGAGCGGAGGCTGATAGGCTGCAATCGATGCCATGGCCTTGCGCTGAAGAACTTGAGTGCACTGAACTTCTCCGGGCTGTGGCGCATAAATTCAGGACTCATTTCGCAGAAACGCAAAAGACGCAAAGACTTGAATTTAGGAGCAAACACAAATTCGCAGACGTATCCTAATCCTGCATCCATTGTGCGGCCTGCTTCGCGTAGTATGTCAAAATTGCGTCGGCGCCAGCACGCTTGAAGCACAGCAGAGATTCTAACACCGAGGCTTTCTCATCCAACCAGCCCTTTTCAGCGGCAGCTTTCATCATCGCATACTCACCAGACACGTGATAGGCAGCAATCGGCAAATTGGTGTTAGTCTTCAAAGCATGAATGATGTCTAAATACGGCATTCCAGGCTTCACCATGAGCATATCTGCACCCTCCGCCACGTCCAGAGACGCCTCAACGAGAGCTTCACGGCTGTTTGCCGGATCCATTTGGTAGGTTTTTTTGTTCGCAGGCGCGTTGGAGGACTCTCTAGGTGCTGAATCCAAGGCGTCTCTGAAAGGACCGTAGAATGCAGATGCATATTTGGCCGTATACGAGACAATAGACACATCGGTAAACCCGAATGAATCAAGCGCATCGCGAATCGCACCTACTCGCCCGTCCATCATGTCCGAAGGTGCCACCACATCCGCACCCGCGCGCGCCTGACAAACTGCTTGCTTGCACAACTGCTCGATGGTCTCGTCATTTAGGATTCGCCCCTTCCCACCGTCACCCTCACTGTCCGCTGAGACAATTCCATCATGACCCTGGTCTGAGTACGGGTCTAACGCTACATCCGTCCATACCGACACGGTCGGGTACTTGCTCTTGATCGCGGACACCAGCCGCGGTATGAGTCCGTCCGGATTGTAACACTCCTCCGCATTATTGGTTTTAAGCTCCTCCGGGATTTTCGGAAACAGTACAACCGAGGTTACTCCAAGCTGCAATGCTTCACCAACTTCCTTCAGGACCGAATCAAACGAGTGCCTCTCACAGCCCGGCATCGGTCCAATTTCCTCGTTGTAGTCTTTGTAATGAACAAATAGCGGGTAAATAAAGTTGCATGGGAGCACAAGATTCTCGCGTACCATAGAACGCAGCCCTTCCTTCTTGCGGTTGCGACGTGGACGCGCGCGCTGGGGAACCCAGATCGTGCCTTCCTCGTTAACACGCAGTCCAGGGACAGGAGCTTGTGCAAGACGATCGCTGGTAGCCGCAGCGCGTGGAGTATTACGAAAGGATGGGGAAGAACGAACGACCGGGAGAGGAGTCACCGCGCGGCCGTTGAAAGTGCTTGGCTTCACCAGCGGGGCAGGAACGAAGGCTTCCATTTTGAAAGAGACGGGAAGGAATGGGTGCAGTGAGTGGCCAAAGCTAAATAATGATGCTGCAACGTAGAAGCTGGTCTATCGGAAGCAAGAATAAACGCCGACGATACGGTACGGGCGCGGGCTTGAGATTGCAAGGAAAGAACGACGCTTTTACGAGATGCTGGAGATTGGATATTGGAACGGGGGTTGTGTCGAGTTACGGAGTTGTTTCACACGTGCCATTTTCGGCCGAAATATTTCGCTCGAATTCAATCCGGGTGTCCAGTTCAGTAAAAGATTGGAGGGTAGTATAAGAAGGCTTGTCTCGACGTGAAAGGTTTTGCCCTCCGTGTCCAGTTGCTGAACGGAAATTTGAAAAGATCCGAATTCGGTCGCTCTCCTGAAAAATAGTGATTCATAAATGGCGTACAGTACGACTACTGTAGTTTGCTTAAGCGGAGGGTGATTAACACGAGTTAGACTCGCCTGGTCGCACACGCTGTACGAAGTGCAATATACAGTATTACATTGATTCCAAGTGATATTATCGACGTGTATTTGCTTGAGGAGCAGTATTCATGCTCAAGTTTGACCCTGATTTAGGTGGTCGTGCTCTTCACCGCGTGAACCTGGCCCGTTCAATCATATAACATTCACAGTGCACACATACAGTATATAGTACGGGATAAGGATTGGAGATTTATTTGCTGCGTGTATAAAAGAGGTTTGACTAATTAAATATTGTTCTTCAGAATGAAAACTCTTCATGATTATGAGCTTCTCTTTCCAGCTGAGAAGTCCGCGGACTGGAATGCCTATAACGTAAACTTCTATTGAAAGTCACCTAAGTGTGCTGATCCAGGTCGGGTCCTTCTTGACACCAGTTAGATTTACAAGTATGCTGCACGTTAGCGTCTGTATAAGGGCAGTTCTTTCCGTTCATTTGCAATTTCTGAAGTTCTCGTGAAAATTGGAAACACAGTAGCACTAGTCTAGAGGAGTATCATGGGGCAAATAAATACGTAGTGGCATATTGGTAGCGCATGAAAGTTTGCGACCAACCTCAAGGGAGCAACTGAGGTCAGACTTGTAACATAGCCTGAAAAAACAAGAAATACAGGGCAACGCTATCAATCAAACTCATCTACAACCAGAATAGTTGCGAGTAACACTTGTTCCTTTACAAACAACTTAAATTGTTGCTGCCCCAAGGCTAATTTACACTCCGTTACAGCCTCAGTGAAGAAGCTGAGCACAGTAGATACCAGCACTTCGAACTCATGCTGTTCCTATAATTCTTGATAGATGAAGGGCATCGACAAATACGATAGCTGCCAAAAGCGCAGAGACAACGCTCATCAACACAAAGTATCGTCGCATGTATGCCAAGGATGGAACGAAACAATCCCGCCCCTCCCCACAAAATGTTGAGACAGCACCGAGAATCGAAAACGGACTAGGATTCACGAGCACAATAATCGAACTTACGCAGACACAAATGCCCCCAATGAACATCATCATGACCATGATTATGTAAACGGAGAGGAATAGCTTGCCCACAGTATTGTTCACCAGGCAAAGCCGACCTGCAATTGCGGCCAGCATCAAGAAGGTACCGATAACCATCCAGGCCACGCCAAAGTTGAGAACATGATCATATACGATGGAGTCTGTGAGCCTGGTGTCCACAGGTCCCTCTCGGTCTGTCACGTCTATCCAGATGCCCACGCCTACCAGAGCACCGCCACCTAAAAAGAGTATCACACAAACAACTGCATGATAGGGGTGCACCAGGCGATTCCTCTCATGGTCATCCATGAGCGAGAAGAAAGTAGCGTACAGGCAAGAAATATAGTCTAGAGGTGAAGTGAAGTTTATTGTCCGTGTTTGGGAGGAAATGAAAGCTGGAAAACGACATGGAGACAGGTAGATATACAAAAAATATCGAAGCTCGAGAGCGCACGCGTGTTCTGGGGACTATGACCGGTCTACATGAGCGGAAGAGGTTTCAGTTTGTAGAAAAGAAGTCAGAACGGAAGGTTACTCCGATTGTCTCGGCTCATAGGATCTATCAAAGGAACGATCTGAGGTTTTGATAGCAGCATATGAAGCGGAATGCTTTGCCACTTT
>JAUKWC010020878.1:0-18886 GCA_032356245.1 Endocladia muricata | reverse complement strand
GATGTATTTCAGCCGCTACGGATACACCTCTCCCAAAGATCAAAGCGACGCGGAAATAGAACGTTTCCTTGCCTGGGATCTCGCCCGCGCAAATGGCACCTACATCGCCAACATTGACCGCTGGCGTGCCTACTTTCCCCCGCAGCAGATCCACATCGCATTTTTCGACCAACTGGTGTCGGACCCGCAGGCCTTCCTGACGCAGGTGTGTAGCTTTTTGGGGGTTTCTCCGCCCGAACCCGACAAGGGCCTGATACAAAAGATCCACGCGCGAAGCTATCCTGCTATCCCCGACCACCATCTGGCGAAATTATCCAGCGAATACTTGCCGGAACTTCGCGCCCTGGACCGACGCTTTGGGAATGCGCACACCGCGTCATGGTTGAAACGCGCGCAACTGTCGGTTGGATAAATCGTCAGATCGCCCTGCCGCGGAGTTTTTCCGCGTGATTTCAAAACCATGAAGAAAGACAAGGCGTGACTTGAGTTCAGGGTTGGACTACATTTTCACTAAATTAGACATATGGGATACCGGACTTGGGCCGCCCCTCTTTTGTAATGGACGCCGATGAATTCAACATCTCACCTGCCAAAACTTCGCGAATTCTTTGCCTCTCTTCCCGCGTCGCAAATCGCGGCAGATGCGCTTGAGAATGATACGCCCCTGATTTCTCGTGGTGTTCTTGATTCCCTGAACCTATTCATGCTGATCACCTTTATCGAAGACGACCTTGGCATCATCATTGACCCGGACGATATTACGCCAGAAAATTTCGCGTCGATGGATGCAATAACCGGCCTTCTTGAAATCAGCGCAAGGGTGACACCGACATGATTCCTGAACGCGCCGATTTTGCCGTAATCGGCTCGGGCCCCAGCGGCTGCATGTCCGCAGGCCTGCTGGCCAAGGCCGGTTTTGACGTTGTGATGCTGGAACGTGATGCGCACCCTCGCAACACGGTCGGCGAAAACATGATACCGGATTTCTGGAAATTCACCGACATGATCGGTGCAAGCGAAGACATCAAGAAAGCAGGGTTTGTCACAAAGAGGGGGGGCCGGGTCCATTGGGACGGTCAGGTCGAACGCCTGGCTTTCCGGGACTTTGGCTATGATCGTCCTGGTCTGCACGTCGATCGCGACGAATTTGACAGCATCCTTGTCCATCATGCACAACGCCTTGGCGCGAGGTTGTTCGAAAACGTCACTGTCCGCAAGGTTGATTTCGGCGAAGAACGGCAGTCCGTCAGATACGATACTGCCGATGGGCCAGGCCAGATTTCAGTGCGCTATGTGATCGACGCCAGTGGTCAGGGGGGATTACTTGCAAGGCAACTGGGCACGCGAGTCACGAACCCCGACTTCCGGTTCATGGCGTTTTGGGGGTATTTCGAAAACTCGCGTTATTATGACTATGATGGCGTTTCGCACCCGCATTCCATGATCCAGGACATTCCTTGCGTCACCACGCAAGTCTCGCTGACCGAAGGCGAGCACATCGGCTGGGCCTGGCATATTCCATTGAGGAAATCGACAAGCGTCGGCTGCGTCCTGCTGCGTGAAACCGTGGTAAAGCTCAAGCAAAACTTTGACAACTGGGAAGACCGTTTCGAACATCTGGTCGGAAATGAACCCGTGCTGCAGCACCTGCTTGAGAATGCCACGCTGATTGACAAGAAATTCCACTTTATCAACAACTTCTCAGGTCATTCGAAACAAATCGCAGGTCCGGGGTTCTTTCAGGTTGGCGATGCCGCCGGGTTTTTTGATCCGATTTTCTCAATCGGTGTAACGCTTGGCCTCTATTCAGGCAGTCTGGCCGCGTGGTTCGCTGCTGAATGTGTCCGAAAGCCTCAGAATGTAGCGCGGTACCAGACCTACTTTAACCGGCAGATGTTGGGGCGCATTGAACTGGCGCGGGGTATCGCCCTGCCCCATTACGCAAGTTCCCCCTTGCAGGAGGACAGGGCGTCACAGACCCTGAGATTTACCAGTGACAATGGCATTGACCTGCTGAAAAGCGCAGCGAAAATGCCCAAACGCGCGTCGAACCTGGACCGCTTGTTAATCTGAACTGGGAAACCACGAACAATGCCTTGGCATGGACGGATTTTGGCCTGTTGCCAAAACGCTAATACACCCCGTTCTCACTGGTCTGCCTTGTTGACACGCCAAGCGCTTCGACGCTTCCTTGGACACGATCATTGCTTGGCATAAACCTGGTTCTTGGTCAGCGTCTTTGCGATCAGTCCTAGCAACGAACACCTATCGCCGTAACACTTCAGGGGAATGGCCGCTGTGAAATTATACAGGTACTTGAGACTTATCTTGAGCAGCGTCCGGCGGTTGGGTTTCTTCGGCTTTGTCGTCGTGGGTGTTCTGAGTTTCGGCCTAAGGCTTTCCCCGACAGGTGGGATCCGCCCTTATCAAATTGCCTTTCGTGGCTTTCGATGGACGCTGGAAAGACGTTTTGGTCAAATCTGGTTGCGGTGGCAACACCCGGAGTTTCAGTCGTTTCTTTCAGAAATCAGTTATTCAGGAACCGACGTGCCACGCCGGTTTGCTCTGTACTACCTCGGACACTGTCTGGAACAAGGCGCAAAGACGCCGCTTTTTCAATCTTTCCTCCAAAGATCATTTAACGCGCATTCTTCGGACCTGATAAAATGCGAATTTCCCTTTAGGAACGAGGCAGTTATTTGTGTCTATGCGCACCAATCAATCACGAAATTGTCTCTTTCCAGAGTCACACAGGAGACCGACATATTCTTTATCGGGCGTGGTTTGAAGCAGGACGGCAAAAAGGTCCTGGATCCCGACGTCCGCGCGACAATCATGACAAGGCAGTTGCTCGAAGCCCGCAGACGATTGTCCAAGAACATGCTTGTCGGTATCCTTCCTGATGGTCAACAGGGCACACGGCACCTCACCGCGACCTTCTTTGGAAAACTTCGGCCTTTCAAGCCGGGGCTTGGAACCCTTGCAACAATGACCAATGCGCCTGTCGTACCGATTTGGAATACGCTATCGCAAGATGGCATCATTTACATCAACAAGGGAAAAGCCTTTGCCTCCGACACAAACGGAGATCCGGAACAGCGTGCCATGCAGTACCTGACACAATATACAACCGTGTTGGAGCACATTTATGAAAAGCATCCCGAAACGGTGCAGCGCAAATTCATCAAACAGTTCCTCGGATTGGATTTACGCCCCCAGACGGATCACCTAGAGCCCAGCGAAGGCTGATCAGATCTATTTATTCAAACGATAGCCATATTCGCCCAAGTCTATTTCTGTCAGCGCCATCGTTTGGTGATTGCTCTCAACATAGTAATCCTGAATCATTTCCTCGATCACGCGCTGGTACTTTTTCTTAACAGTCCTGCTCCATCGATCAGGAAGTCGGCGGCTGAAACTTTTCAGTCGGTGCTTTATGACGTCATTCATCCATCTTGACGAATAGAATATCGGCCGCCTCGTCAGGCCGGGCCTTGAAGGGGCTGCAATAAAATTGATCCAACGTTTTAAAGCTAGACCGAAAAATGGAATTGACGGGTTAAGCCTGCTGTTCAAAGCCACCTCGGTCGTGTCCAGTGTAGTCTTGGGCAAGCCACAAAACTGCAAGATCCGGTCGATATATTCGATGGGATCGACAGCCAGCATTTCATAGGGCAGCACCAAAACTTTATCGGGGCCGAACGCATCCTGATAGCCCTTGATAAGGTGGTGATATGCAAAATGCGAACGGTGGAACCGAAGAAATCCATTGGTTTCATTTGTCAAAAACTGGGCAAGCGTATCTCTGCCGCCGTGACGCACAAACTGATTATAGGAGGATAAGAGGATCGCATTCTGCTCTCGGATGACAATCAACACCCGCGCGGACGAGGCAGCCGCCTTGAGCCTCTGGGCCGTCCGCAAGCTTTCGATGCCACCCGAAAAGAGTTGGCCTGACAAACTCTCATTGGTGTACACCGGATACCGACCTGCGCTGGCAATCTCCGAACAAGCCGCCTTGAAACGCTGTGTGACGCCGGGCTGATCGAATAGATCCATGTGTTGAAAGCATATTTCTTTCTTCAAGAACCTGTCGTCGTCCGAAATCGTCCCAAAGGCGAATACTTCCCCATCAAAGACACGGTTCTGCAAATAGGTTGACCCGGTCTTGTGATAACCGATGTGTAAAAGCATATCTTGATCCAAGCTAAGGCCTTTCCAAAAATCGCGATGGGTTCGTGATTACACCATATCAGTCGTTTGTCAGCCACTCACGCATGGTCAGTGTATCGCGAACGTTGCTCCGTCCTTCCCTGCTTGCCAGAAATACTTTCGCAAACTTTATCCTGTCGCCGAGGAATGCGATCCAAAGGCGCAGAAAGCTCCACTCCTCGCCACCCTCAAGGTCAAACTTCCTGCGGCGGCCTAGCAATTCTTCCCTCTTCGGAAACAGCCTTTTCAGCAAGGGCCAGAAAGACTGCATTCCTTTTTGGTGCACGACTTTTCCCAAATCGATGACGTTTTCTTCCCAGCCGCTTTTGGTTCTGCGCTGCAGAACAAGCCGCGTTGCCGCTTTTACCAGCGCTGGTGATACCTTCTCGGAGGGAATTTCAACGCCCAGAAAATGAAGCGTCAGGGCACTGCCGCGGGCCATACCGAACCTGCATGCCTGTTCGTGAAATGCCTGCGGGTCCACCATGCCGCTTTCGATCAAGCGCTGGATATCCACCAGAAAAAGCGGTCCGTTCTGAAAACAGTCCTCGTAAATGGCATGGGACAGAAGATGCAATGCCGTGGCCATCGGGGTGGGACAGGGCAACGCGCTGCCGGAAATGGGAAAGGTCGCGCGTCCATCCCACAATCCGGCGGCAAAGGATTCCAATTCGGGTGACGCGTGATCCGCAGCTTGGGGAAACAATCGGGAATGCAATTCCACAGCGATGATCCGGTTTGGCGACCATATCGGTGACAGATGCTTGAAGGTATCCGCGTCCACGTCCACTTCGGTGCCTGCAAATTCGGGAATTTCCCCGCCCCCAAGCGCCATGATACAGTCTCGGGCCTCAAAGAGGTTGTCCTTGGGTACCAGGATGTCGATGTCCCGGACAGGTCTTTGGCTGGGGCCCTCATAGAACCGGAAGGCCAGCGGCACCCCTTTGAGGAAGAGATGCGGGATATTTCTTTCGGCAAACGCCCGGTGGATGATCTGGCATTCGCCCCCCATCAGCAACTGCCGCGTTCCCCATTGCCGGGCCGATACGATAAGGTCCTGCATCACATCCTTGGGCAGTTGCAGCGCAGAGCTGTTCTGGATCGTGCTGAGCAAAAATGGCAGGGCACGTTGCTCACGCAGTCGGCGGGTGATCGCATCCCATGTCTGCGGGGTCAGCGCATCAATCTGGCGTTGTTCGACCGATCCCGGTCGGAGCAGCAAACCCAGCACAAGGTCGAACGGAAGATCATCCGGTACTTGATGGCTCATGCCGGAATTCCATCCAGAAGGGCGCGCGCTGCAAGTCGGTCAATCTTGCCGGTGGCGGTCCGGGGCAGCCTCGTAGAATTTTGCAGGATTTCGGAGGGTACCATGTAAGTCGGCAGGAAGTCGCGGCAATGGGTTATCAATTCGGTGTCAGGTACCGCGCCCTCCAGAACGACAATCGCCGCAAGACGGTGGCCGATATCGGGGTCTGGGCGTCCCAGAACGATGGCTTCTTCCACTGAGGGGTGCCGCAAAAGTACGCTTTCAATTTCGCCGGGCTCGATCCGGACACCGCGGCTTTTGATCATGTCGTCCAGTCGCCCGAGGAAATAATATACACCGTTGTCGTCGCGGCGGACCCTGTCACCCGTACGATAGGCCAACGCGCCCTCTGTCCTCGCAAGACGGACAAACCGGGCCTGTGTAAGGTACGGCAGGTTGCAATATCCCTGCATCAGCGAAGGCCCTGATACCAGCAATTCGCCGGTGGCGACACCAGATGCAACGGTGCCGTCTTCCGCGACGATCGCAAAGATGTTTCCGGCGCAGGGCCTGCCAATTGGGATCGCGTCGCCCTCAAGCCGGTCTATTTCAAAATGCGAGACGACATTTGTCTCCGTCGGGCCATAAAGGTTGTGAAAACGCGCGTCGGGAACTGCCTGCATGAGCGTTTCGAGCTGTGCTACCGGGAACGTCTCCCCCGCGAAAAGGACATGCCGAAGCGAAGTCATCGAGTGTTTGTCGAGCCTGCCATGTGATGCCAGCCTGGTCAGGACGGCCGGCACGGAATACCATATCGTGATCGCATGCTCTTGGATGTAGCGGCTGAGAGAGGTCGGAAACATCATGCGCGCGGTTGAGATCATGTGCACACAGGCCCCGGTCTGCACCGCTGCAAAAATATCGAAGATCGACAGATCAAACGAAAGCGGTGCCAGACTGGCAAGCCTGTCATCCTGTCCGATGCCGAAACAGGTGCTGGCCCAGTCCACGAAATTCAGCGCGGCATCGTGGGTTACCATCACCCCTTTCGGTACTCCGGTGGATCCCGAGGTATAAAACACATAGGCCAGACGCCCAGGCTCTGCCGCGGGGCATTCCATGCGACCAACCAGCCCTGTTAGCATCTCCATATCCACGGCGACAGGAACTGTCCCCGCCACGCTGGCATCCCCCAGACGATCAAACCCGTCGTAGTCCGTCAACAGCACCTTCATATTGCAATCCTCGGCGATAAAACCGACGCGTTTGGGCGGGGCGAGTTCCGAGATCGGCACATAGGCCGCACCGGCCTTGAGGATGGCGAAAATGGCAATCACGGCGCAAAGCGATTTGGGCATCCACAGCCCCACACAATCGCCGACTTGGACGCCAAGATCGCACAACCTTTGCGCAAGACGGTCGCTTAGATCGTCAAGTTGCGCATAATCAAGGGTTTGCCCCTCGTAGAAGACCGCCTGATTGTCTGGAAAAGCCTGCGCCGTGTTCTTCAGCAAATGCGCCAAGGTCGTCACGATATCACCCGCAGCATCTTTGCGATTGTGCGGCGCTGGATATCACTGGTGCCAGAATAGATCTGGCCGCCCAGAGCGTCGCGCAATTCACGCTCGATACCTGTCACACTCAAATAGCCCTTGGCGGCAAAGATTGCCAAGGCGTCTTGGCAATTTTCCACCCAAGCGTCCGAAATCGTCAGCTTGACCATCGACGCTTCCAGCGTGATGGACCCGCCCGAACCTTTACGCACCGCGGCATCCCGCAACACAAGACGTGCAAGGGCTGTGCGCCGATACATCTCGGCCAGACGCCCATAGACCGATTCGAATTCGGCAATCGGCTGATCAAACTGCTTGCGGTTTTGCGCATAGTGCTTTGATGCCTCGAAAACGCGTTCCATGGAACCGATCGCCGGGGCGAGTATGAAAGCCCGCTCGATCTCCATGGCCTTCAGAAACAGCGACAGGCCCGCACCTTCGGCACCGATCCGTGCAGACTTGGGTACAAGGCACCCGTCAAGTTCGACGTCGCCCATTGACGCTCTCCGCAATCCCATCTGGGACACCGGTGCAGGTGTCGTGAGACCCGGTGTGCCGCGCTCGAGGCAAAAGGCGCTGAGCCCGAAAGCCAGATTTCCCGGCCTCGTCTTGGCCAAGACAACCAGAACATCGGCAACGGGCGCGTTGGTGACATAGCACTTACGCCCCTCAAGCCGATACCCGCCATCGACCGCGACGGCAGTGGTCGAGATAGCAGCAAGATCAGACCCTGCCTCCGGCTCGCTTACCGCCAAGGCACCGATTTTTCGACCTGTGGCAAGATCGCGAATGATGTCGGCGTTGCGGGTACGATCACCTGCCAACAACAGCGTAAGGCACCCCCACAGATGCGCCCCCAGCGCGACCCCAAGGCCATTATCGGCGCAGCCCCGACCAAAGGCTTCCATTGCGATTACCGCCGACAGCGGATCAAGCCCGCTGCCACCCAGATCCTTGGGCACCGTCAGACCGCAAAGCCCCAACGCACCGCACCTGTCCCACGCATTTTTGTCGAATTCTTCTTGACCGTCATGCAGTTCAAGACCGTTCGGCGCGATCTGCGCGGCACCGTCAAGAATGCGGCTGTACAAAGCGGTATGTTCCTCTGACAAATACTGCATCGTCTAGCCTCGCATGCCGTTGCGGATGTTCCAGAAAATCGACTGCGCCTGCTGTGCCAGCCCGTTGATGCGCGCCTGACCTGAATGATGCCCCAGCATCTCCTGTGCGTCAGTCGATAGCTCAAGCCCTAGCGTTTTCTCAAGAAACCCAAGAAGATCTCTTAGGGTTTTCTGCTTTCCCTCGGCTCGGGCGCGATCAAAAATCGGTTGCCATGAAATCTGTTCGCCGGAGTATTTCACAAGACACGCCATGTCCAGAACACGCAACAATGACTGGGGCCGGACCGCAAGAAAGCTGCACCAAAATTGCCGCGTGGGATCAAGAACAGGTATCGCAAAGACATCCGTGTTGCACGTGCCGCCAAGGGTCTTTGGCCCGGCCAAACCTCTTACACGCAATATGGCCTGATCCGTCACGCGCCACCCATTGCACGCTGTCGAAGCGAACGGGCCAGACCCAAGCAGGCTTTCCAGTTCCGGGCGATCAGCGGGCGCGCAATACAGGGCCACTTCAAAGATCGGGCGCATCCCGGCATTGGGATAACGGACAAGAGCCAGCGCAAGATCGTCGCCCAGACAACAATCAATCCCAGACTCCGCGATCTTGCCAAGCAGCGGGGCCATCTTTTCCCGTAGCACATTGGCATGGAGCCAAGATTTGTTGAACGCACCTCTCATGCGCCTCAAGACAGCTGTCGACGGCTGATCAGCGACGCCATGGAAAGCTGCCGGAACCAGCAAGGAGCCTGTCGTCATCCTGTTGAAATCTGCCGTGGATTGCCATTCGGTCCAGGCATTCTGCTTGATCGCACCGGGGCCGAACGCAATCTGCATCAGACGGATATATTCCGCAGAGAGCTCTTCGATCCGCAAGGGCGGCTGAAATATCTGGCGCATGGTCACATCAACTCAGGAAAGGTTAATGCAATCTTATCCATCAGTTGATCGTAATTGGTCAACACGTCCTGCACCCTTTGCGGGGTGGTTCGATGGGTCTTCGCACTTACCTCGGCCAAGTCGACATTCAGGTATCGAAAGATCCTGTCGGCCGTCGGTTGATGCGACGTTTCCTGCTCCAGATCTTCCTCATAGATCAGCGAAAGATGCGGCACATCGGCGAGTACCTCTGCCTCACAAGCAGCATGGTGTTGTCTGCGCCGTATCCGTTCGATGACCTGATCGATGTCGATCTCGACCATCGGCTGAGGTGCCGATATCGCTTTATGGGCGACCCACTGGCCACGCTGGACGGCAAGGATCGCAGAGATGCTTTGTCGAATGATATTTTCCCGCCGCAGATGCAGAATATGCCATCCTTGGTCAGACAACCCCTTGATAAATCCTTTCGCGTCGATCCTTTGGGTGTTCAGCAACTGATTGACCTGGATATGGCAGCCATAGAACGCCGGCTGCGCCGCTCTGGCCTTGGACAGAACATATCGCGACGGCCAAAGGACGGGCTGTTGCAGTATTTCCTTGCCGAAATGCAGTTCCGGATGCTGGTTCAAAAGCGAATGCAACAGCCATGTCCCCGTGCGGCCCTGTGCAAAGATCACACAACCCGGTCGCACCGGAGCCCGCGAGTTCCAAAGGTATGCCGGGGCTTCATCGACGGCAAAGCGCAGCAAGCGGTCCTTGCTTGATCGTGCCTTGCGAACCAGGCGCATTAATGGTGCAGGTCTGGTCATGGTTTGTTGCGTCGCGCCAGATTGCGCCTGATGACTTGCAGATATTCCTGCATCATTCCGTTCTCTCGGCTAAGGTTGCCTGCATGGATGCGCCGCCTAGCCAGAAGTCGCGGCAGCAGCGTTTCCGTTTGGCCGCATGCCCGGGCGCGGGCCACCCAGTCGATGAATTCGCCACCTTTCAGGTTTTCGTCAAACTGCCCCACCGTTTTGAAAAGATCAGACCGGCAGACAAACGTAGTTGGCAGGTAACCGGCCTTCGGGTCTGACACATCCATGGCAGTGCTGCGCATCTCGGGGGGGCAGTCATCGCTGTAGAATTTTTCGATCATGCAGAATGCCATATCGCTTTGTCTCAGCACCTCAAGCTGGTGTTCAAGCTTTTCTGGCAGCCAAAGGTCGTCGGCATCAAGAAAGGCCAGAACACCCCCTTGCGCCTGGGCAACGCCAAGGTTGCGGGCACTTGCCGGGCCGCGGTTGTCTTGCGACACCAGCCGTACACGGTCTTTGTATCCACGCGCAATATCCACGCTTTCATCGGCAGAGCCATCATCGATCACCAAAATCTCGTCTGGCTGGCGTGTTTGCCGCAGTACGCTTTCGATGGCCTCGGCCAGATAGGCCGCCCCATTGAAAACGGGGATGATCACGCTGAGATGCATCGCCCGGCCCTCTGCCTTGCCAGACGGCCATACAAGTGCACGTAGGCATCGACCATCTGCGTGCTGGTAAAGCGACTGCGCACCAATTTAGATGCTTGCCGCCCCATTTCCCGGGCTTTTTCAGGGTCAGTGAGTACGCGCAAAATCGCATCCGCCAAGGTTTGCGGCGTCAGAGAGGACACGAGCAAACCAGATCGTTCGTGTTCGACGATCTCTGGCAGACCAGAAACACGGGACCCGACGATAGGACGCCCGTATCCCGCTGCCTCGAGCGCAACCATGGGCAGGTTTTCCGTCGCCTCGGAGGGTATCGCAACCAGTGTCGCCTGTCGCATAAGCGCCCCCCGCTCGGCGGCGTCCACCCAGCCGGTAAAGCGGGTACGCTCCGCGATCCCCCGATCGCGTGCAAGTGCCTCAAGACGTTGCCGCTCGGGCCCGTCCCCGGCCAGGCACAAGCGCAGCGTGCCGTGTGTCGCCATCACCTGCGCGGCCGCATCAATCAACCGATCCACCCGTTTCCAGTCAACCATCCGCCCGATCCAAAGGATCGTTGGCGGTTCGAACGGCAGCGCAGGCATGTGTGCCGGCAATTCTTCTGGGGGAATGCCGTTGTACACAACACTCGAATGTTCAGAAATTTCAGGGGCGTGGGCCAAGGTCCAGTCCAGCATATGACGCGACACCGGAGCCACCCAATCTGCCTTGCGCACCGTATCAAGATAGAGCGAACGGTTCGGGGTGATCTCGGGGGAGACTGAATGCACGGTCACCAGCGTTGGCACACCTGCACCATCGTTCGTGTCCCAATGAAACATGCTTGACGGACCGCTGAACTGAATATGCACCACATCGGGGTCAAACGCCTGCTTGATCTCGCGCAACCCCGCTCTGGCTTGCAGGATCCCCCTCAGATCGCGATGAGCAAGGGATGTCAGCATCGGGAGACGGAACAACGGCATGCCCTGCCACGTGTCGATCTCACGCAGCGACACGTCGCATTGAGAGGTAACGATCTGCACTTCGTGACCGCTCTGTGCCAAAGCGGACAGAAGATGGGCGCTCATCGTCTCGATACCACCGACGAAAGGCACAAACCGTTCCAGCATGTATAGAATTTTCACGTGAGCGCCCCCTACCCCACATGCCGCAGGTCGGAAAAAAGTGGGGAAACAATAATGCCTTTTTCGCGGCGACGCAAAATCGACTTGTGCAGCATCAAGAGATGAAAACGTTTTTTCTTTCCAAAGTCTCGGGTCAGATTGTTGTCATGCCTCCTATGCTCCAGCACGACATCATCGTGGATCCTGATGGCCAGCTCCGCCTCGCGGGCGCGCAGATACCAGTCCATGTCGTCGGAATACTCAAGCTCGGGGTCCAGATGGCCGATCTGGTCGAATGCGCTTTTGCGAAACAGGGCGCAGTTCAGGCTGGGCAGAATAAACGCCTCCGAATGCAGGTCGTTCATGATCCGGGTGTGGCCTATCACGACATCTTCAATATCAAGCAGGGGCCCTTGGGTCGCCAGCTTGCCCGAGCACCAGATATCGTCGGCGTCAAGAAAGGCAATCGCATTGCCACGCGCCAGGGACAAACCGAGGTTGCGGGCATGCTGCGGGCCACGGTTCTCTTGATGGACATATCGAACCAGGCCGGGGAACCGCCGGACAACAGAGGCGGTATCGTCAGTCGAGCCATCATCGACCACGATGATTTCCTCGATTGGCCAATCCTGCAGTATAATACTGTAAAGCGCTTCGGCAATAAAGGCTTCACCGCAATAGACGGGCATGATGACACTGACGCGCCAGTCCGTCATGGCGCATCCTCAATCAACTGGCGGAGCGTAGAGGCGGCATCCTGCGGTCGCGACCCCGGTTCGAGCCGATAGGCCGGCACGGCCTCGACGGCCCGCTTCATCTTGTGCAACGCGTCCTGCGCCATACCGGAAAGCTGGAGGATCGTGCTGGGAGCCAAGGCCATCAGGGCCTCTTTCGCGGTTGCCGGTGCAAGCGACATCCGCCCCCCAGCAATACGCCTTGGTAGAATGATCGCCTTGAGCGCGGCCTCGGGCTGTGTCGGCACGCCCGGATGCAGCATGAGAATGGATTTCTCGTCGGCTTGGCGGTTACCCGCTTTGACGACAAACGGCTTCAGATGACGTAGCATCCCCAGACTGTGATCTGTCAGCTTGGCACTGCTGAACAGACTGTGAACACGGGGCGTCGCCCCCTCCTCGAAGCCCGTCATCAGGCAGTAATCTTCTCCCAAGAGTCGCAGGTTGGCTGAAACACAGGCCAGCGCCGTAGTAGTCTTGCCCACCCCACCTCTTCCGCCCCGCACCACAGATCCTGCGTCGGTTCCCAGCGCCGCCGCATGGATCAGGATACCACCACGCCAGGTGAACCATGCCTGCAAAATTTCGCGCAGCGGGGCCGCGTCTTCGTAGGCCGGCAGTTTGCGGCTGTCCGAAATCCACCAATATGCCCGCCGTTCCCGACGCGAAACAATTGACAAGATGCCACAATATAAATCGTAGGCGACGCAATAATCGCTGGAATTCGCGCCTGTGACCTCGCGCCGGGATGAAAACCGGTCAAGCGTCCAGGGCATCGTGGGGGCACCGATCGTTGTGCTGGCACCATCCCATATGCTGATCGTCAAGTCCGCCTCACCGTCATCGGTTTGCGTGTCAATCAGTCGGTGCGACAGTGCCGGAAGGATGTGATCCACCAGCGCATCACCCGCGAATTCCAGACGCAGCCGCTGCCCAGCCAAGTGAATATCATGCTCGATCGCCCCGACCCGGTCGATGGCTTTTTGAAATCGTCCCCCGACGTGGCCAAACAGGGTTGCGGTTTCTTCAGCTGGGCCGTGCATTGGGCCAGCCACTATCGTCCACATCATGGATTGGGTCGATTGTCAGCAGGTCCTGCAAATCATTGTAGGACGTCATTGCGGGCACCTGCCAGCTCTTCAAGGGGCTATCCAACCGTGCCGGCAGTGCCGAAGCCATATCGCCCTCGACAGCAAGGATCAGCCCGTCCGTCTCGAGCGCTAGCACAAAGGTCCGGACATCATCCGACATTCCGGGCTGCGCCGAATAATGACCTTCCAGCAGGCGACAGAAATCGCTTATCCGGCCGCCAATGACCAACATTTCCCAGATGTCAGTCGCCGCACCATAAAGGTTGTAATAAGTGCCCGACTTCACGTTCAACAAAATCGTTTCACCTTCAATGGTGTCGTGTATCAAACCGTCTGGAACGACACGATAGATAGGGTCTTGCATTCTGTCTTCTCCGTTCAAACGGGGCATAGCACTCTATAAAGTACATTCATGTGTCATCGGCCAGCCAAATTCTCGTACCAGTCATTTGTATAACGATTTGGCAAAAGTTCGCAAAGCCGATTTGTCGAGGGCTCAAGCTCTTTGGCAAGCGCGGCGCGAACGCCGGAGGGCATCGCGGGATAGGCGGCACTTGCCAAGGCCGCAGGCGGTCCTTCGCCAACAACCTGACTATACGTCCCGAGGTTGAGCCAGCGGCAAAGGTCATCCAGAAATCCGACCGGGTCATCCTGCAACTGGTCGTAAAAGCCGATATAGAGACGGTCTCTTGGAAAAACCTTCAACAATCGCTCTATCGCGTTCGCATAGCTGGATTTTTCGATCGCCCCCGTGTCACGCAAAAGACCCAGAAGCTTTTCCGTATCCCAATCAGCGTCGATTGTCTGGCCATGACGGGCTTGCAAACGTCGCGCTAGACCTGACCAGCTTCGTGCCAAGGGCTCGCGCAGCACGTAAACCAGCTTGAGATCGGGAAAGCCGTTACGCATTCCGCGCAACTGCGCATCGGTCATCCCGCTATAGGCATGGCAGATTTCACCGGACATCCTGCCCGGCGGCGGGCGCATCAGGGATGCGTACCATCCATCGTTGCGGGTCATGCAATAATAGCGGACGAACCAGGTCAAATTGGACAGGGTCACCTGCCGTCGTCGCAGCAACCTGTGCATCTTGCGCAACTCCACAAGGTCACGGTTGTGCGCAATCATTGCCATCAGGGACTTGTCGCTTGTCCTGACAAAATACCGCGTTGCCTTAAGAGGCGGCAACCATATCTGGGGATGACGACGCAACGCATGGTATAGCCATGTCGTGCCGCATCGCTGTTCGCCAATACACAAGAACGCAGGATTCTGAGGCATTATCGGGGCCGGCATGCGGTAACAAATCTCTTGTGATGCCATAGAAGATCAGTACGACATGTGATCTAGCCTTGCAACGACAACGGTATATGCAGACAATTTCGCGGGGCACCCTGCCCTGAATCGGTCCTTAAAAAAATGCCTTCATCCGTTCTTATCGTCGACCGCGTACCGCATCCGGTTTTCAACGGGGTCACCCGCTATATGGAAGAAATTGCGGCGCGCGCGGCGCTGGCGACAGACGATCTGGAGATCGCAGTTCTGTCATGGGGGCTGCGCATGCAGCCCGATCTATGGAAACGGCTGAGCAGCACGCGGCGCGCCCTTCCAGCGCGACTGGTTCAGCTTAATCGCCAGTACCTCTACCCGATGGCAGAGCGCCGGTGCCACGCTGACCTTTTGCATTTTCCGGCCCATGACGTCCCGCTGGAATGGCTCAGCACCAGGCGAAAGTGCCTGTTCTCGGTGCATGGTGCCGCCGCACAGGCTGCCCCCCAGTGGGACACCGACCCTAACCGTGCGGCAAGACTGCGCAGTTCGATTGCCCAAGCCAACGCCGACCACCATTCCTTTGTCACCTTTTCGCAATTCGCGAAAACTGAAATCGTCGAGCATTATCAAATCGCACCAGAAAGAATTGCAGTCATTCCACATGGTGTGGATCACCAGCAGTTCCGTGTCATTGACGCCGCACAGGTTACCGAATTTCGCAGGATCAAAGGGCTGGAAAAGCCCTATCTTCTGTATGTCGGGCCCTGTGCACCGCGGAAGAATGTCATGCGCATGATCGAAGCCTTCGCGAGCCTGAAACGGCGTGGAGTTCTTACGCATGATTTTGTCATAGCAGGGCGCAAGCATCCGCATCAAAAAGACGTCGCGCATCTGGTCGAACGTGCGGGCATATCACAAAATGTCCGTTTCCTTGGCCCACTTCCAAATGAACAACTGCCATTGCTCTATAACGGAGCCAGCGCCTTTGCGTTCGTCTCACTTTACGAGGGTTTTGGATTGCCAGTGCTAGAAGCCATGTCCTGCGGTACACCAGTCCTGACCAGTGCCGACTCGGCAACCGGGGAAATCGCGAAAGACGCAAGTGTGCTGGTTTCCGATCCGAAAGACGTCGACGAAATCGCAGCTGGAATGGCCAGATTGCTTGAATACAGCGCAGAAAAGCTGAGTGAAATTCGCGACGCCGGGATGCGACACGCCGCACAATTCACTTGGGAGGCGTCAGCCCAAAGACACTGCACGCTCTACAAACGCCTCGTTGATGATCCGTCCACGCTACAATTGGCCATGGCTACCGGAGCCTCACGCACTGAAGGCTCCGGATAATACTTTGTGACGAATGCGACAGTCAGCGCTATGGCGGTTAGCTGATCTAATAGAGCGTCGCGAATGGCTTCCCGATAACATTTTGGCCTTGGTCGCAGAACATCTTCGCGGGAAGGCCACATCATCTAGGGTCTCGAGATATTCGTCGACGGCACGGGACGTCAGATCTGCTGGCAGTCCGTCTTTGCTATCGAGGCCACGCGTTTGGTTCGCATTTGCCGGGATTAGGCTGGCATCAACACCAAAGCTATGGCCGCCAACCAGTCCCTCGTCCACGGTACGTCCCCCAAGTCTTACTGAGCGTGTCACGATCCTGCGCTCCGAATATCTTTTCTTGCTGGGCGAAGTGGCGCACCTGTTCAAGTATCCCGATTTCGGTTTGAAGACCCTCAAACTTTCTCTCTTTAATCGTAAGTAATACCCGCATTCCAATGTGTTCAGCGATATTAAGCTTCTTCTCTCTGCTCCGCCCCCGGCTTCCTTCAAACTCAAGTTCGGTCTGAGAAAACTCAGCGGCGGCCGCGCGACGTACCGGGGCGTCAAGCGCGCTGCGCCTGAAGAATTCCGCGTTGGCGGACATCCACTCTTCGCTGCGCCCATCCACGATCAGCTCGTCCACTTGCGCCGCCACCTCCTGCTTCAGATTAAAAATCCCACGAAGGCGCTGTGGATTGTCAGGCGCGCTCAGCGCGATCCTGAACATCTCGATGAACTGAAGCTGCGTGTCAGTAATATACACCGTTTCCATCGACGCGGCCTCTATCCAGCTGTGCTTGCGACGAATTGAGACCAATCGCGCATCAATGCACGGCGCTTATCTAGCAGGTCTGAGCGGGCGTAAGCGCGCTCAACGTCCGACCCGACCGAGTGTGCCAAACTCTTCTCGGCCACCTCACGCGGCACATTTGCCACCTCAGACGCCCAGTCGCGAAACGTTGATCGAAAGCCATGGACTGTAACCCCTTCCAAATTCATCCGGCGCAACAGCATGAGCATCGACATATTGGACAGTGGACTGTGGCGCTTCTGACCTTCGAACACAAAATCCGACCTTAGTTCTTTTAGTGGCTCAATGATCGAGAGCATCTCATCCGTCAGCGGCACACGGTGGGTCACACTTGGGTCGTATCCAACGATGAGCCTCAAAGAAGCTCGTATACAATCTGCCATCGTGAGAGGCGGAATTGATCCGAACCCTTTTGCCCCCGTCGACCAAGTAAAGGCCTTCGAATCGAAGCAGGAAAACAAGTTACCGGACAAGATTCCAACACTTCGGGAGGTCGCGGTCGATTGGTTCGACATCAAAAAGCTCGGCCTCAGTAACGGTAAACATATTGCCCAAAAGCGTACCAAAGAAGTTCGTTTCGTCGCTAGGCAGGATGTTGATCTTGCGGCAGGGGTTTGGTGCAGCCGTGCCGAACACATGAAAATGCGTCGAGAGCATCGCATCCCAGTGTCTCGTCAACTTGACGGTGTTTTTAACAATATGGCGTTGTTAAACAACGTCCCCAAAGAAACTGTGTTTGACTTCAGAACTCAGGACTTCGTTTCTGTTTTCGCTCGGCCCAGTAACAAGTCTGGCGTTATTGACGAAAATAGGGCCTGTCGCGAAATTCAAGTTTTTCACCCAGACATTACTGGGCATGGCCTGCGTTCGGCGTTCAGGACGTGGGCACGCAAACAGAATTGCTATGATCTCGATGTCATGGAATACGCACTTGCTCACGAGAAGAATAGTCTTGTCGCCGCTTATTTCAGAGAGGATCTTTTGGAAGAGAGGCGGGAAATGATGCAGAATTGGGCAGATTATTTGACCGGTGGAAAGGATGTACCATCCTTGAAGATGGTCCCATCATAGGCCACCTCGAGACGTGCCAGCGCAACATGCAGGCTGAAGCCCTTTTTCACTCTCTATACGTGTCAGTTTAATTGGAGGTCGCTATTGCGCCAAAATAGACCGCTTCGCTTCCGCTTCGCTTCGTCGCCCAAGCTCTTTTTGTGTGAATATTAAAAAGCCTCACATCAATGAAAGAGGCACCACATGACCTACCCAACTGCAGCTGCAACTGCAACGACCTGCAACATTATTAATTACACTATCAAGCCGGATCACCTTAAAACCTTTGGTGACCCCTTCGTTCCGTATCTGCGGTTCGATCAGATTGTGAATGTTGCCCAATGGTATCGTGACGTGTTCTATGGTCCCGATAATGTAAAAGGCTTCGCTCAATCTATGGGCACCGAAATCATGGTTTGGACGAGCCAGACAGTGACGAATTACCTTCGCCATATTCTGCCAGATGAACTGACCGATGACGTGACAATTTCCTTTGAAGTTCCCCATCTTAAAAGCTCGGCTTGGTTCCCACTTGTTGTCCGCATTTACGACGAGAACGGTTTGTACTTTTTGCACGAGCAAAAGCTTGTAGTCGAACGCAAGATCGAGGATCGTTTCGTTCTCACCTCTTGGCGGAAGATTCCGGCGCTGTCTGATTTCCTTTTGTCGCAGCAAGTATAAGAGCTGAAGGCCGCCCCTTTTCGGGGCGGCCTTCAGGCAATTTAGAGTGTCGTGTAAGCATTCAGTCTATAAGGTGTTGAAACGACAATTGGAAAAAATGCGCGGTTAAGATGTCTACTCTCAAAAAACCAATCAAATGGCCTCACGCAGTGAAATTGGCTGAAACCATAAAGGATAGGGCCGAAGCGCTGGATATGAATCAGACTTCCCTTGTGGAAGCGGCGGGACTCAATTCAATTACGAATGAGAACAACTTTAGCGCAAAAACGCTCCAAGACTGGGGAGCTGGAAGAGCACAGCCGACCTATCAAAAAGCACTCATCGCACTTGAAAGCCTGCTTTATA
>JAUKWC010020767.1:0-18891 GCA_032356245.1 Endocladia muricata | reverse complement strand
TCCTCCCCCGCCTCCTCCGCCTCCTCCTCCTCCTCCCCCCCCTCGCTCACCTCCTGCACCGGCGGCGGCGTCACAAGCACCGGCACCACCGCGGTCCCCACTTTCTGAACAAACTCTGCGAGCTTTCGCAGATTCTCCCGGTACTCGTCTAACGGCACATGCTGCTTCCCTCCTTCCGCTACAGCGTCGTTGGTGCCCAACCAGATGACCACCGCACGCAACGTTGACTTGCCGCCACCCGCCAATCCCGTCATGATGCGCGGCAGCAGGTGCAGCGCCCAGCGCGAGTTGTACCCAGAGTAGCCGCGCACAAAGACATCGACCTTGCCGTTGTATGCGGCCTGCAGATGGAGCCCATAACCGGTGCCACAGTCGTCGCGCACGGTGCCGCCAAACTCGGTCAGCGAGTCGCCAAAGAGGAGGAGCGAGGGGAGAGGGACGGGCGGGGCGGGGTGCGCCACTGCGGCCACAGCGCTGCGCGATAGGCGCACGGCGTCCGCCATGCGTGAAGAGAGCGTGCTGAAGAGTTCCGACACGGCGTCTTTACGGAGAGGGGCAGGGGGGGTAGAGGGGGCCTCGATCCCGTCGACCACGGCAGGGGCGAAGAAGGGCTCGTCGGGAAGGGGGGAGGGAGGTTGAGGAGGGGCGCGGATCACTTCGTCTTCGTCTGTTGCAGACATCATCGCAGAGTAGTGGTGGGGGCGGGAGGAAGGGAAGGCGAGGGAAGGGCGGGCTGTATAGGGAGAGGTGTGGGTGGGGAAGAAGGCTGGGTGGGGGTTTGCGATGCAAGACGAGGTGAATGTTTGCCGTGGCGATTGTTGATGGCGACCGGAACGCTGCGAGTCTCCGATTGCTGTGCCGCTGTGATCCGATTGGTGTATTGGTCAAATCCTTTGGACGCAGAGGTCGTTACCATTCTTTGTCCTTGTTGCCAGTTGCCGCCGCTCCTCTCTCCGACATGTAGCCTGGTGACAAGCCCCAACACCCCCACGCCCTCGACCGTGTCATGTCTCCCGAGCAGCTTCCTGCCGCGGTGCCGCCGCTTCGCACCGGTCGTCTGGCTGGCGCAGGCCTGCGCACGCGTCCGGATCCCGCACACGATGCAAAGCCCGACCCCACCCCCCTACCCCCCCGTCGCCCCCGGCGGAGGCCTAACACCATCCCCGACTCTCTCCTACACGACCCCGAGCTGCAAGCAGACATGGCGACGCTCCCCCCCAACTACTCGTTTGAGATCCCTAAGACCATCCACCGTCTGCAGCAAGCCAACGCCCGTCGCGTTGCTCTGCAAATGCCCGAGGGTTTGTTACTGTTTGCGACGACACTATGCGACATTCTGCGTCGCCATGCCGGCGTCGACGACGCCGTCGTGCTGGCAGACGTGACGTACGGTGCGTGCTGTGTGGACGACTTGAGCGCGGCGGCGCTGGGCTGCGACTTTCTGGTGCATTATGGGCACAGCTGTCTGGTGCCCGTGACGCAGTGCGTGCTACCGATGCTGTACGTGTTTGTGCATGTGGCGTTTGAGCCATCGCACCTGGTGGCCTGCGTCAAGCAAAACTTTGCCCCGCACACCAAGCTTGCGCTCGTCGGCACGATCCAGTTTGTGGACACGCTGCATGCGGTGCGCGCAGAGCTTGCAGAGTACTTTGAGCATTTGCTCGTGCCACAGGCAAAGCCGCTGTCGCCGGGCGAGCTGCTCGGGTGCACGGCACCGACGTTTGGGAGGGGGGAGGTGGAGGTGCTTGTGTATGTAGGGGATGGGCGGTTTCATTTGGAGAGTGTGATGATTGCAAATCCGGGGGTGCCGGCGTTTCGGTACGATCCGTATGGGAAGAGGATGACTGAGGAGCGGTACGGGCATGCAGAGATGCGCGGATTAAGGCGGGAGGCGGTAAGAGAGGCGAGTCAGGCGGGGAATTTTGGGGTGATTCTGGGGACGCTAGGGAGGCAGGGGTCACCAGGGATTATGGAGAGGGTTATGAAGGCGGTGAGAGAGGCTGGGAAGAGGGCTGTGGTACTGCTGTTGTCGGAGATTTCGCCGGAGAAGATTCAGATATTGGAGCGGAGTGGCGTGGAGGCCTGGGTGCAGATTGCTTGTCCAAGATTGAGTATAGATTGGGGTGGAGGGTATGGGAAGAGGCCATTGTTGAATCCTTACGAGGCGTTTGTAGCTCTTGGAAAAGTGGAATGGAGAGATGAGTACCCAATGGATTTCTACAAGCGAGGGGGAGGGGAATGGACAAATTATTACAAGGAGCCGAAGGAAAAAGCTGAAGCTGGCAAGGCAGAAGCGGACAAACTGGGAGTCGTCAAGATACAAGCAGTCAACATGGAGGCGGGCAAGATAGATGCAACCCAGACGTAAACGAGTTTGTTGTACCCGACTCAAAGTTGGTCGTCCAAGAGAGTTTCAAACGTTTTTCCATTCTCCCACGATATCTATTCTTGCACGATACAAATCCCCTCACAATTGCCCCACACACTAGTCAGCCCTTTCACATGCGCGACTGCTGAGCATCAAGAGTCATTAGAGCAATCATTTCCTTGATCACGCTCGGCTCAATTCGTTCTTCATGCTCGATAAAACGCCCCAGGATGCTCACATACTTGGTGCTCGGGATTCGCAAGTTCTCAAACTCTGTCGTAAACCCGAATGCCTTCCCAATCTGAGCGATCCACCGATAATACTGCTCATACTTTCCGGTCCCCGCCACAGCACGTACCCCCAACGTTCTCCTCGTCCGCCCAAACGACACCTTCCGCCCGTCAAAGTCGAAAAAGCAACATGGAAGTACAAAAAACCGCGGGTATGCTCTACGCATGCTCCCCCCGCCGTCTTCATCCCCTAACGTCTTGCCAGACACCTCGCACACCCCACGCGAATTCCTCTCTAATTGCCACCGAGCAGCCATCACAGGAATCCACGGTGAGAGCTCGTCGCTGTGATTCCCTAGCACCCAATCGAACTGCGCTCCGTCGTAAGTCACCGGATCCATTTTCTCGCATCGCAGCGCTGAGCGCACCTCCTCTGGGTACTTATTCCAAATGTCGCGCCGCCGCAGGTCTACCCCGACTCCCTTGTGCCCTTCACTGATCAGCAAGTACACCAGAAACCCATTGCCGCACCCGCAGTCCACAAACGTCTGCTTCCGCGTCAGCCCCTCCTCTCGCCGCTCCTTGTCCCACAAAGCGCACAGGTAAGCCGCAATGCTCAGCTCCTCGTACACAAACTTGACCGGATCCGTACACTCGCTCCACTTTTCAACCCAAAAACTATACCTCACCTTCATCACATCATATCGCGCCCGAAACTCATGCTCCGTCACCAAGTTATCATGCTCCACCCGCTTCACATACGTCGTCCCCCCTGTTGCAGAGTCATACGACTCTGCCCGCTTCCGCACCACGCCCAGCATCTTCGCTGCCGACTTCTCCGAGTGCGCGCGGATCGATGCAAAGTCTCGTGGGCTATCCACGTCCTCCCCCAACGGCGCCACGGCGTACCGCAGCAAACCTCCCCCCTTCTCCTCGTCTACCTCATACGAGAAGCGGTAGCAGCGCACCTTGGGATACTGAAACGGCCAGTAGCGCAGGGCACGTACGTTGCCACCTGCTCGCACGCTCTCGGGCACCACCAGACCAAACACTGCCACGTGCTTCCTCCCCACCTCGTCCGACTCCTCCACAAACTGCGCCGTCCACTCATGCGCACGGTATGTCGGTGACTGCCCGTCGTTCCCGCCGCCGATCGGTGCAGGCGTCTTGCGAGATAATGTGCGCAGCGCGTTGTACCTCCCGTGCGGTGCGTATGGGCCATCATCTGGACTACCATTCTGTGCGGCAGAAAGTTTTGCGCTGATCTCGATGGGAGGGAGGGTTTCTTCGTCGGTAACAGTCACCTCAAAAATGGTGCGGTTCCAGTGCTGCTCGCGGGTAAACAGACGGATAACATACCAGAACGCCGCCGCGTCGGCGGTGGTCGCCTCAGTGCCAAGTTCGACCCAGTTATGATCGCTGAAACGGAACGATTCGGTGGGGTGCGCAGTGAGGGAGCTCGAGCCGGCAGGAAGCGCAAGGCTCCCTACTGGCTTCATCGCATCCCGCTGTGGAAGAAATGATGAGTGACGAAGACGAGAAAATAGAATTAGAGAGGGAGCGGTTGATAGGAACAAAGATCAACATACTGTTCGCATTGAGAATGTGACAGTGACAGGATCGGCAACGTGTAATGGTGGGACTTTTTTTGAGATTGCATCTTAGTGAGCCCTGAACGAACCCTTCTTCGTGGAGTTGCCGGTCCGAGTCCGCGAGGGACTTTCTCATAGGCTGTCGTCCACACTTCTTGGTCAACGAAGAAACTTTCGCCTCTTTCGTCAGCTGCTCAATTCCTCGAAACGCTGTGAAGTACCAGACAACTTGAACATCCAGTATTCAGTCGTGAAAGAAATCCAACGCATCACCATGAAATCACCTGAGACGAACGAGACGACCACGGGCGGGCTTAGCCCTCCGCGAGAGCAACTTGCTGCATTCGTTACATCGTTTTATGCCCCGCTCGGCTTTCGCCCCAACTCCATCTCTGCACGTCGCCCGCCAAGTTGTATGTGTGTCCCCATCACGTGCTCCGCTGCTGGCGCTCGGTCGAATTACTCTGCAGGCCGCGAGGACTCTAGAAACCGTGCCAACGCCAACGTGAATACTCCTCCGCCGCCCCCTGGTCCTCTTTGGGAGTCGCTGGCAGGGTGCGACGTGCTCACGCTTCCTACCTCACTCCGTCCGACGGCCATTGTGCGTTTTACTGGCGGGCTGGGCGCTGGCGCCGCGCCTCGCGCGCTGTACGGCAAGCTTCTGGAGGATGTGGCACGGCGTGGTAATGTGGCTGTCATTGCGGCCCCGCTTGGTGCCTCATTTGACCACAATGCATTGGCAAGGGACGCGGCAGAGCGGCTCGGTGAGGCGACGCAAATGCTTACGGCGCGCTGGGATGTGCCATGGATACCTGTATTTGGGATGGGGCATAGCTTGGGTGCAAAGGTGCAGGTACTGTCGGGATGCGATGATGAGTGTCGACAAGCGCAGGGGCCGGTGGTGGCGAATATGTTGCTATCGTTTAATAACTTTAGTGCAAGTCAAAGTATCCCGATGTGGGATCAGATACGCACTGGGCTGCGGGACCGCGGGGCTGGAGGTGCGGCAAAGGAGTTGGATAAGGTGGCCGACTTTTTGAAGCGTCTGGACCTGGCGGGTTTGGGGGACGGGCGGGGGATAGAGGCTGTCAATCGGGCTTCGGATGTTCTACGGCGGGTTGGAGAATCGATCAACTCTTTTAGTGGAGATGGAGACGGAGAGTTTCGGCCAACGCCAGAGGAGATGCTACGGATGGTGGAAGGACGGTACAATGTGCCGGAGAACCTTGTAATTTCTTATACCAGGGATACACTGGACCAGAGTATGGCGTTGCAGGAGGTGCTGCAAAAACGGTTTGGGACGAGGGGGGCCGTAGTGAGGAGGTTAGAGGGAACGCATGTCACCCCGCTGACACCTGCAATGGAGGGTGGAGACTTCACAAGTGTGGGCGCAAAGGAAGTGGATGAGAGGATCAGACAGACAGCACAGGGGGTGACCAAGGAGCTTGATGCAACTGTTGCAGTTGTGGTTGCGTTTATGAGGTTACATTTAGAGGTGCTGGCGGAGAAGCGAATGTTACCGTCGTGACTTTGGGTGCGTCAAATGCGGTAAGAAAGGTGCGATAAAATGCAGAGCGCCGAAGAAGTAGTGCTACTGATAAGTAGATGGGTGTACAATACTACAAATATGAGCTATGCTTTATACTATGCTGACTAAAGTCTGTAGTCTACTGGTTTCTCGAACGGACTCTGCGAATAGCAGACCACTCTTTCATCAAAAGACCCAGAGCATAATCATGAACCGCCTCATTGATACCTCGAATGTATTGCGTGTTGAGAGAAGTAAGATTACGGATATGGAACCTTGATCATCGCCGTGAACTTGAGAATTGAGATGTTCCGTCACGAGCGATCTCGACGAAGCCCCAACCGTGAGTAGGATTTTACTAACTTCTTCCAGGAAAGCGCTCGGGGCGCACAAGTATGCCAGCTTTTGAGCGATATCCGGCACATACATGCTGTCGACGAAGTTTATAGTTACTTCGCCTCCTCCCTCTCACTTTGACGTTGTCCCCACTTGCATTATCATCAATGTCTGAAAGGTACTTCTTCGATTTCCTTCTGTTGGTGGATTAAGGTAGTTTGTAGCTGACTACTAGCGTCACTTCATGGTCTCGCTCCGAATCTACTGAGCATAGCCATTTTCACTATTATCCTAACTCCGCAACTAACGAACAAGAGTTTCTCCGGTTGGACAATTGCCGCAGATGGGGTCATATTCCCCTACTGCGCCAATGAACGAGATTATTGCACCTATTCTCGCGCTGCCGTGAAGTCAGCTTGAGACAATACCTCTGTCGAATACCTTGGTAGTAATGTGTAATGCCAAATATTGTTGGGTGGTGTTTGGATCTCTAGATATTGTGAATGTGCGTACGATATTAAAAGACTCTGTCTCAAGTTTCTCGAATATTTGAGAAAGCGGATGTGCACCACTGACACGGCAAGGTACTGCAGAAATGAGCTGTGCTGCAAGAGAGCGAAATGCTTTTGATACACGAGGACTCTTGTCAGACTCTTACGACTCATACGATCATTCGGTACGTCCCTGATCTAACTATTTGCAGTCCAGCACCAGGAAGAATTGGATTGTATGGAGATGCTTCAATCGCCTTCCATTGATCCCTTTTGTAGCATAGCCCACATTTGGTCTAACCGCAGTATTACCCAAGGGCACTACGCGAGAAGTAGCGGACTATACATTCATAGGCTAGTCAAATTCCCACCCTGCAGTTGCACTTCTGCTTAACTGCCAAATTCGTTCGTCTTTGTGCCTAATAAAAGCTAGATCTGCTTCCTCATTTCGGAGGAGGACTCCAAGTGAACGAGACATCCTGATTCCTCTTGAGTTGGGCCGAAATAGTTTGGTACGCGACAAACCCCGGACACATTCTGGTCGCCCACTCTGTAGGTGACATCGACGCCAATCTGGTCGTAACACCGGCCGAAAGAAAATGATATCGACTTCGGTAATTATAACTGCAGTGTCAGGCGACAGATCTCTGCGAGATTGGAACCACATGTCTGGTGGGGTAGGAGGCAAATCATACGTCTCAGCTGTACCTTTACGAATCTAGATAGATACATTCAGGGGGGTTTGGGAACGCTCTCCGTCCAGTGACATGCCATCTTGCAGAAACTGTAGCTTGATGAGCTTCGATCATCTCTGCAAGGCCATTTGCAGGGCATCTTCTCCTATTTTGGAAATCGAGCGCAACTATCCCGACATCCAGACATCCACTTTCTGCCGCTGAGATTTCCACGGACGGCATCATCGCTGGCGCGGCATACAAGATCCGTAGTGGGTAGGTCTCGAGCTAGAGACGACACATGTTGAGACCCAAAATCTAGTGGAACTCACGAACGAACCGTTTGTTTCCTTTGGTGGGCTGTTCGTGGAGGCGATACACACGATACGAAGAGCGTCGAGGAATTGATTCGTCTTATCACCTAGTAAAGGCGCGGACAGTGCGGCAGAAAGCTCTTCAGGAACAACACATATTCCTACGGGGTACTACTGCTCCCGAAGTTCGCCGAGATGGAACGGAGAGGAGGTCATGCCACCCAAAATACTCCCATACGTACATAGAAATCCAAGACGTGTCTACCAAGCTGGCTGTTCACATATTTGACTCGACGTCCGGAATTTCGCCTCCCTACAAATGATCTTCACTACTTGTTATCCAGCAATATTAAGATCTTTGAGGACAAACCTTGCAGAAAGCAGTCGAGAAACTAGTCGTAATACATGGCAGCCGAGAATCTGGACATAACTTGCGCAGGAAGCGAGCCGTTTAACTTGAGTTGCGATCCGCAGTGGGTGATCTTATCCTGGGCAATGCCCCTAAGTGTTTACTAGTCTCAGAATAGTAAGGCCAAGAAAAATATACTAGCAACATGTACATACCTCGTCCCGTCTGTTTCTCTTCTCAAATACATAGTTCACTGCTCCTACTTCATGGTATACACAGTAACGAGCCCCTCGTTTTGACACTATTGAAATGTGCCACTCTAAACGGTCTCAATGCCGACAAATGAATTCAATGAGTGTGTCATCACTGATATTCTGAGACCAAGTCTACTGCTGGGACTGATGTTCGGTGATAAAACTGAAGCAGAACATATGCTTTTGTTGATGATTGGGTCGCACTTGCAGAATGGTAAAGACTAGAGTTTCTTCTGGTGCCTTGCGGCGGTTACCATATGTATACTTACCAGATTCACGACGGAAAAGCCCCAAACTGCGGGCTCCTATTTGCTGTTTCGAAATTTTTGACCGAAAGTGGAAAGTACCCTCACACACTTCATGTGCGACAACTGTCCCACTCCCTGTAGAGGCCACTGTGCTCAAAATGTAGGCAATTCAATTTTTATTATGATGAATCACCACTTTCTGAAGGAAAACAAAAAGACTTCCTGCTCGATTCTCAGGGGCAGTATTCGGACAGATGGAAACCGAAGAAGCTACTTGCGTATTGTAAAGCACGAGTGTCGCTTATTACCCACCCACTTGTTTCACGACCAGACGCACTGCCGTTGGTGCATGAGAGAAAAGAAATGCAGCTGCAGCTGTTCACAAGTGAAACTGTTTGGACGCCGATTCATGTCCTGCGCAGTCTTCAGCATTTGCTGGGTTATTTTGTTTCGTTTGCGACACACATAAAAAGTGCTGTGTAGCGAACAAAGTTAGAGAACATAGCGCACGGTGAACACTGCATAAAAGCGGATTGACTTTGTACAACTGACAGGAATGTGACAACAGTGGTGAGAAGTCACTGTTCTGGAAAGAATGCGGCATTTTGTCTGAATTTACTTCAACGTTGCGGTCATTCTTCAGAATCGGAAGCTACTGTGAATGTCGACATGCCGAGAAAAGTAGAGGTGATATTGTACAATACCTCTGCTCTTATGATAAAGTCTACTCCCAGCTAGCTAGTCGTCCCGTAAATATACAAATCAGTCTCATCTCTTATCAGAATTTTCGCGAACAAGCATCCAGATATTTTGTTGGATCGACGAACGAAGTAGATTTGTGCTGCTGAATACTGCAAAAGGGATACATCCCGCAATGCGCGTTTGGAAAAGGAAGTAGAAAGGTGTGGGCCTCTGGTTGTGCTGGTCGTCAGAGGCCACAAGACAATATTGCAAGCTAACCTCGTCCGTGACTGTTGCATCTTTTCAAATATTGCATCTCATTGTACGCTTGCTGAGGTACACGTGAAACATGTATCTCCATAGCTACAGCAGTGAGTCGTGAACCGTTTCACTGCTTTTGGATAACAGTTCAGTCCTAGGAAGCTACTACAGCTGGGTAGGCTGTGTTTAAGCAATCTCCCAATCGTTTTATGTGCTGGTAAGGGCATATGCAATAGTATCGGTGGGGTGCGGAATCCGAGTACGATAGGTTTAAAAAGTATCAAGTAATACCCGTGTTTTGATCTGCTCTCGCAAGTAACTGTATTTTCGCAATTGGCCGCAAGAATTCTTCACTTGCAGTACGGGCTGTATTCATTGCTGGCTATAGTAGCATCTCCAGTTTGGTTGGACAAAAGCCTTGCGTGCCCTTGTGTCGCATCATCTCCCAAATATTCCCGATCCGTGATGGTGAAACTCCCGATTTTTCTGGAAAGGGTACTGTGTCGAACAATTGTACATGTACGTTCGGACAAATGCACGGGACATACAGCAACCTTCCCATTACGTTACTCATACCGCACGCGTTTTGTCAAGTGAGCTACGGTCAGGCCAGCACGTGTACAAATTGGGGCGCCCTCGCTCATAGGTGTCTGAGAGTCTACGGAGGGTGTAATACCTCCGATGAGACGCGTCATCTGTTGGTACATTTTAAACGAGACCTCGACAAGATGGCCCACGTGAATTGTCTCTTGTATCACCACTCACTAGTTCTGCAGACAAAGTTTCATCACGGCCTCGCATTCATCCGAAAAGTTGTCGCAGGGTTTGATGCGCCAGCCGGTCCTCGCAACATCCTCGGAGCATCCTAAAGAGGATTATCCGGGTATACCCTCTGAGTTCAGAAAGTCATGCTTTGTGAACTGCTTCCATTTTTTTTCTTGCGGGCTTCAGTTTCTAGTTTACATCGCCTACAAGCATATTCCCAAGTGTGCGGGAACTTCTCGGGCTACCTTCCCATCGAGATGATGTTATCTGAATGCAATTTGATTTAGGAGCAGGAAGTACTCATGGAAGTTACTTCACTTTACACAGATATTTGTTTTCATGTAGTATCGGGAGGGTTCGATTGTCATCGACGGGATGTCGGGTAGTTATCACGTGAATGGACCCTATTCGACGGGCTCTCATGATTGCAAGATTCTCCGAACACGCAAGGCCTTCCAAGTAGTTTGCAGATCGTTTGCTTCAACTAACGAGCACATTATAGATACCACTTCGGCCCCCGCAACGTATAAATATCCTGAAGGCTCAACAATTGTGCAGCCCTGTTCGATGCAAGAACATCCAGTTCCCGCCGTCTCATCAGTCCATTTCATTTACCTCGCCAAAATGAAGGTATTGTCGCAAGTATGTCTTGTTGCCTTCGCGGTTTGCTTCACCGCATGCACTGCGCATATGGGTTTAACACCTGAAGAAGCTGTGGCAGGCGAGAATACGATTATCTCGTTGCGCATCGGCCATGATTGTGGCGACGACACGATCGGCACAACCAACTTCACTGTGGTGCTTCCGCCGCGCCTACCGGGGGTATCTGTTGAGCAGCCGGCCAATTGGAGGGCGATGATTCATAGGGCTGTGGCTGACCCGCCCATTGATACCGGGTACGGAATTGAAGATGAGTACATCAGTGCTGTGACCTACATCGGGTTTCTCCCGGATGACTTTTATCAGCTGTTCAACTTGCGCATCAAGATGCCGAAAAAGGTGGGACGCAAGCTTTACTTCAAAGGCTACCAGGATTGTCACAACCAGGGAAAGTCGATCAGATGGGAAACGATTCCTACGAAGAAGAACCCTGACCCCGATTACCCTGCCCGGAGCGTAACGCTCATCAAGGGTACAGACCATATGAAGCATTGATGATTAAAGTGTAAGGCGCTTATATGTATTCCAGTTTCCTCTTCCTTAGTACGGTACCAAAACATCACAGAACTTGACTCTGTGTTGTCGAACTTTGCGCACCCTTCATCACTAAACTTAACCACGGAGCCTGCTCGGCTTTGAATCTTTATGCAGTCGGTTTCCCTCTACACAGGACCAACTTCATTTAGTACTGTAGATGCGCGGACTCAGGGGCTGAACTAAACGTGTGAATCTATCCAGCCAATCATGGGGTAATTACGTCATTGGATATTTACGACATGTGATTTCTCGGCGCAAAATTATCGAGCAGAACTACATTTTACATTGCCGCCCATTTTCAGTTCCGTAACAGGACTGCTCCGAGCCTGATACGTCAGATGAGTCACCTTTCGAATAAAAGGAAGACTATGAGATGCTGGGGGAATCGTCATTCCCGAACGTAAGTTCAAGAGATTCGTTGGTCAAAATCAGAAAAGAATGCAACTAGCTCGTGCCGGGAATTGAACCCGGATCTCTTCGGTGACAGCGAAATATACAGCGGCTCTCTTAACCATTATACTACACGAACATGATTTGCTGCTCCCAAAGGCGTGGAAGTCACTTAGTATTTATAGCTAAGTTCTGTAGATCTCCAGAGGGCCTTCTGTCGATCTGACAATTACATTCACTCACGGTTTATGACGATGACTCGCGTGGTGGGACTTTTAATGATAGATTCTCGTGTTGCAATGTCTACAATTATCGGACATGTGGTGTCACATGAGGTCAAGTTTCGCGGAGATATTGAAGGGTCAAGGAGACTTCCACTTTAGCTGTTCTTGGTATCCACGTGAAGCTCTTGGAGTAACCTGTCTATCTGGACAGGTTGATGCTGTAGAAAAACTCGAGGGACTTTCTGCGCACTCGGAATTGGTAGTGCAGCGGAGTGTGCAACCTTGCCTTGTGTTGTCACAAAAGCGGGTACAGTAAGTTGTACGTCATAAAACGAGCATAATCATCCTACGTATTATATATTCCGTATACTTTCTCGAGGGCCAGTTGGCGTCAAGTTTGGCAAAATTCAAACTGCAATAGACACTAGAGCGGGGATGATGGATGCTGACACCATGCGTATGAAACTCAGAATCTTGGTATGCGAGAAGGGCGCAGAGCTGCGATTGTCGTCACCGTTTCTCTGAGGAGGTCGACTTCTGTTGCTACCAGCTTCAGAGGCTGGAAGAGCAGCAGCAGCACACCTGCAAAGCTTTCAGGCCTTCAGCATGGATGACATATTGACGACCGAGAGAGTCTTTTTTTAGGGGGACTGAGCAAGTAGTCTGTAGTCCGGCACCGACTTTTGGTCTTGTCTTCGATCACTCCCGTGCTTTTGCTTGCTATCTATTCCTAAAAGTAGCACCGCTCAAATGCAGGGGCTTGGGAGTCTGGGCACAGCGGCAAGTGCCGCAACGGGCCGCAGATCCGTTAAACCCCTTGCTTTCTCTCCTCGAAGCCGCTGTGACGATAATATTCTCGCTGACACACGCCGCATCTTTGCTGCGCTTGCCTCCACAACCGACACTCCACCCCTGTCGGCAAGGCCTCCCCATACAACTGCTTTGCCCTTCCTTCCTGCTTCCCCATGTCTCATCTCCATGTGTCCAACACCATGCCTCTCCAACTCCGCGCCCACTCAAACCAAACCTTCACCCCGTCTCCCCCGTCCCCCACCACTCCCCGCCTCATCCCTCTCTCCGCCCCCGCCAAGCGCCCGCGTCGCGCTCATGTGCGACGCAGCACAGCCATTCTCGCCCTCGTCGCCGCCCTCCTTCTCATCCCCACGCTTCTCAGCGCCCTCACCCGCAGTCGCTCGCCCAATTTCCCCGTTCGCACCATCCGTTTCAAACCCCTTCAAAATCACTCCACTCCCGCCGAACAGCCTGCTCCAGATCCGGATGACGTGCAGCGACCGCGCTCCATTCTCGTTGTCACCACGTACGGGGGTGTGGGAAATCAGGTTTACTTCCTCCTAGAGGCGCTGCACCTTGCCCGCCGTGCGGGCATGCATCTCGTCGTGCCGTCGGTGCCGTCGCGCAGCTTTGGCAAACGTGTCGGGTCCACTCCGGAGCTCTCTGGTACGCACGTGTGGAATCTTCCTGTCCTGTCCAAGGCTCTATCGCCTGGGGCGCGTGTGCTGCCCGGACTGCCCGACGCCTGCGAGGCGCGCTTTGATGCGGTGTATGTGGCGTCGCGGTCCAAGCCGCGGGGAAAAGCTGGCGGTGTGTCAGTGGGGTCGCGCGCAAGGCAGGCAGCTTGCTTTCTGGTAGAGGGATACGAGTGGGGGGATGAGGTGCCGCCACGGAATGAGTGGGAGTGTGCGGATAGGATGTTTGGGAATGCGGCGGTGGAGCGTCGTGTGCAACCATTGAAGCGTCCGCCGGATGAGGAGTTTGTGGAGGAGCTGGGGGGGCTACAAGGGTTGGACACGCTGCCTTCGGGGGTGGAGGATGCGCGGAGACCGGCGTGCGCGCTAGTGGATGGGCATTCATTTAATGTGGGGGGGAGGGAAGGATTGGAGTACCTGCATTCGTATATGCACTACCTGGAGCCGTCGCAGGAAATAGCGAGCGTGGCCGCACGATGGAAGTTTGATAGTCTGGCAGTATTGCATATTCGGTATGATGAGAGAGAGTGCGTTGGGAGTGACGAGAATAAGAACAAGGTTTGTGTGCGGGTGGCAATGGGAGTTGGTGAGAAAGGAACAGTGTACTGGGCCCCAGTAGAGGATCTTGTGAGTGTGGTTGTGACATGTATGAAGGCGAAGAAAGCGAGGCTCATTTACATCAGTGCGTCACCTTACGTTCCAGTGACTGTTGCCGCCTCCTTGCGAGAAAAATTCGCGGAAAGAGTGAAGCTTGCGCCGGAAGTGGACCGATCTGTCGCACTCGGCGACCAAAACTTCATTGAACGGGAGCTGGCAATTCGAGCAAGATGCTTTATTGGAGATTTTGCGTCGACTTGGTCTGGAACTGTCTACTATAAGCGTAGGACTTTAGGCAAAACTACTTTGTGGAGTAGTGAGCTACTCGGGCAAAGCAAGGCGTTGGGATACTACGCGAGAATGGATAAAATTCCTGGCCCAGAGGACTTTGAACGAAGATGGATTAAAGAGCCCGAATCATGACCAGAGTGGTTCGCAACCGAGTTTCTTGCCCTCCAGAATTAGCAGGCTGGGGCACGCATCCACTTTCCACTAGGGCAAAACAGCAAAGGCTCTCTCACTAAACATACGTCCTACTTTACTACGTCTTGTAGCCTAACATTCATAGCTGGGACTGTCGGGTAAGTTCGCGGGTTGTTCTCATAGCGGGTTAGGTTCTGAAGCAAAAGTTCTACGATTCAACCGGCTTTGAACTTTGGATTTCGAACCGAGTACTTGCAAAATACACTCTTTGGTATAACAAGAACTGACAAGAGACCAGCAACTGAAAGCTCAGCGATGCCCACAAGCACATTCCGGAAACGACCGCGACCAGTTTCTCGACGCTCCAAGGACGAACTTTCCTTTCCCCAACCCCGCACTACCTCAAACAGATTTAAGAACAGACTCGTGGGTTTGTTGCCATAGTTCTAGCAGGCGTTTATGTACATCTCCTGGTATTAATGACCATCGTGTCGGCAAAGGTGCTGACATATACTAAAAAAGTTGATTGTCGGTTGACCGCGAAAGGTAAGAAATCTAATTCAGTTGTGAGCGAAAATACACGCATTACCATCGCGACATCCCTGCTTGGTCCCAAAGTATTTGCAACGCTTCCGCTGCTTCGACTTCAGCTTTGGCCGTGTGATTGTTTCTACCGGTCGTCCGCTCCCCAAGTGCGCCTTGCTGCTCTTGTTGGTATTGCCCAACTGAGAGGGACCGTTCATCGGTGCCTGATTTTGCGGCATGTTGAACGGCATGGGCACTCCCATGGGAGGGACAGGAAGTCCCATTCCCATCGGCATCATGTTGGGCGGAGGTAAACCCATCGGCGGAATCGGTGGCATAGGGTAACCGTATCCATCCATAAGGCCAGGTTGTTGCCCTCCCGCAGGAAAGCTGTGCGGGCCTTGCCCTGGATGCCCCATCATCTGCGGTGGCGGGGGCATTTGACTATTGGGAGGGGGACCCATTCCTCCATTCGAGGGGTGCATGTCTGAGCTGTACCCCATCATGTTTGGGCCACGTCCTTGTCCTCGTCCTGGATCACTGGTGTAGGCGCGCCCATTCACGTTTTGCCCATCCATACCTCCTCTCCCGCCTCTAATAGACGCTTGATGATCCCAGCCTTCATTCCCGAGTCCTTCTGCTCTCTGACGAGACGGCATATTTCCATATGCGCCATTCTGCTGCTGAGATTGACTTTGGTTGGCAAAGTCTGGGAGCAACCCCGCCTCTTGCACAGCGCTAAGAAAACGCTGCATTTCTTCCTGCGAAGGCGTTTGACTGTTACCATCCATCTCGCCGCTATATGCGTCAGCCAAACTGTGCGACGGAGGTGCGCGTCCACTCGAGGCTGTTTGTGGTCCACATCCATCTCCAATTTGCCCGCGATTCGTAGGCATCTGCGACCTCAGCATATCTTTCCCATGCTGCACATGTCCTGCATTGTCCGCCACACCATCCAACTGTATAGCCGCCTCATGCGTAGTATCATTGTCGTAATGTCGGTCATCACTTTGCGATGTAGCTTCAGATATCTTGATAATCGGGACATCTGCATCAACGCGCTGATGTCCACTTGCGGCCCTCATTAGCGGGGTTGGGGAAGGGGGTGTCGTCTCGTCGGGTCTTCTTCTGCGCGAGTCACGTTTATAATTGTCATCTACAAGACTGTATTTGTCGCAGGCGTCGGGGTCAAAGCGACACTCCGTCGGCAGCACAATAGCAACAGGGCGCCCCCATGCCCGAGCAGGGGACATACCGTCCAGTTTCTTTTGAAGAGTTTCCCTGGCTTTCTGTGCACGTTCCAGTTCCATATCGTGTTCCTTTTTCCTAGCCGCCTCAAACGATATTTTCTTCGATTGCTCCGTTGATTTATCTGCTTGACCATTTTTACCCATCGTGCTCCCTGTTCCCATTTCCGCGCGCTCTTGCTCAGTGGACATATTTCTAAACATTTCAAGAGTTAATGGAGCAAAGGGCAAGGTGATATGCGACTCAGGATCCCACGAGCGTACAAGCTCTAGACGCGCATTAATGTATTGAACTTCGACAAGCGTTTCGGCGGGCGCCCATGACACTGATCGACGCTTTTTTGGTTCCACCGGGGCGGCTTCTCCCTGCTCCACATCACCTCTATCGTCATCCTTCGCATCACTCGCAGCCTCGCTGTCTTCGTCATCGACGCGAAAGTTGTCATTTGGTACTCCCATTATAGAATCTCCGTCGCGGGCTAAGTCTGTATGCTGCTGGCCGCCAGGAGCGGCAGCGGATTTGCCAGTGACAGGAGTGCTTCGCAACATGGGGGGTGCGCTACTCACAGGGGAGACAGATGCAGACGAGCGAATGGGAGCTTGCGACTCTTGCGACGCTTGCGATTGTAGGGTCAAGTCCTCTATAGGCGCCTCTGTTGAGGAATTCGGTGGTTGCACGGTCTGCAGACCCGCTGTGTTGGGAGCAGGCATAGAGGCAGTACTTGCCGGCTCACCAGATTCCACCTCTGATAGAGCGGTGTTATCTACACCGATTCTTCGTCGTTTTGAATCGGAGCCTTCTGGGTCAATTGTCGCAGGGGGCTCTGGTTCCGATAAAGGTCGGTTGGGTAAAGGTCTCTTCTCCCTACGCACATTGCCACACCGCAGAAAAGCACCCCGTACAGGCAAAATATCGTAAAACAGAGCATAATTGCACCACACTCGTCACCGACAACATCGTTAGAAAACTGGCTCAATCCCTTACGTCAACAATCAGAGATATTTCTGAAGGATCGGATGGTACATACCTCGTGCTCATCACGACATCCTTTCTCTCCTCATCCTCATTCCCATTTGTGACCCCTGGTCCTTCTGGCTGTACATGCTGCACCGAATCAACTGCAACGGCAGCTCCAGAGTCCTTTGTTCCTTCATTGCATAGCTCGTCTGCTGTGCTTGCCTTGAAGGTCACCGGCTCTGTCCGATCAGTTGCGAAATCAACACTGCGCAATGCCTCCTCCGATGCTGTCTTCGGAGAATCTCCTGTGTCAAGCTTGGTAGTTCTCTGATCCTTGACTGCAGGCTCAATGGGCGCTTGTGCATTTCCGTGCTTCCCTTCTGGTGCACCAGGCTCTTGCACAACATCTTGTTGCACTTTAGGGGCGCCACTCGATGGCTCGGTGTCGTTCTTCGTCTCAAGAGGTTGCGATTCTTGCCCCGATTGCACAGAGATTCCCAGCGTCGAGACCGGGTGTGGTCGGGTCGGAGTATCCTCAACAACTCGTGCACGTCCTTCCGCTACGCCATTCTCCTGCTTTTGCACGTCACCATTGTTAGACAACACGTCAGACACACCCGACTTCATACCTGCAGACGAAGGCGAAAGTTTCGATTCCACCTCCGCAGGGAAAGTCGGCAAATGTTGGTTCATCTTCTCAGATTCAGGTGTGCTGCGCGCGGGGGATTTGTGGTCGGCATGGGAAGCGCGCGTCGCACAAGTCGCGCTCTCCGCCGCAACGTCCGACTGCGCAACAAGAGGTGGGCAAGTCTCGCCATGCTCACGGGCAGCAGGAGACGAAGGGGCGGCTGTGGCGGGCGTGGCCGGCAGCACCTGGTCATCGCTTGCGTCGCGTGGGAGCGCCATACGTGGTGGCGAAGACGCCCTCAAACTATGTGCAGGCATGCCGGCGCTAGACGGCGCCTCGACGGCCGGCGCGTGCTCGCTCATACGGCGCTGTGGACAAGGGCAAGACGCGCCAAAGCGACTCAAGGCCGGCACTCACGCGAGCGCGCACGCGTGTGCAGGTGTGTGGGAGGGTGAAAGGGAGGGAGGGAATGCAAGCACGTGGGCGCTTGCGCTCCGCACAAGAGCGGCAAACTCGAGGAGGACCCGTGGGGGACGGGCACAACCGGCGAAAAACGGAACGGGGAGGACTTTTTAGCGAACACTGGCTTTTTAGTTGTTCCGCGGGATGTGCGGGCGCGGGCGGGGGAGGGGAGAAAGGGGAATGATGTCGAGTGGTGTGGCTACGAAGTTTTGTGTAGATTGGGAGTGAGAGTGAGTGAGGAAGGGCGGCGACGGACGTCTGGACGTGTTTGGTGCCCGCAACACACACAACGCACAAAAAAAAAGGAAAAGAACAAGATGACGACGATTGTTACCCGAGAGCAACACCCGAGGAAGTGTGCGACGGGCGTTGCTGGGCGCAGTTTGGGTGCAATCGTCGGCGGGGCGCACGTAAACAAGTGGCCAAATCACAATGCCGCACTATCCTGTTGCCTCGCTACTGTAATTAATTCCACGCTTACATTCATCATGCAAGCCGCTCTGGACTGATTGCCACTCTGTCGCGTCGCAGCAGGACACCGCTCTCCAGTGCAGTGTACCCCTTACTGTATCATCTACCTTGCCGACGTCACACTCCTTCCACTCCCCTCACCCTCCCTCTCCCGCTTCCTCTCCCTCTTCCTCTCCCTCTCCCTCTCCCTC
>JAUKWC010020656.1:0-18912 GCA_032356245.1 Endocladia muricata | reverse complement strand
CCTTCCCTGCCCTTCCCCTGCCCACTCGCCTTCCTGAAGCGCTCACGTCGCCTCTCCGCGGCTTCAGCGCGCTCTACTGCGTCATCGCCGGAGCGACCTGAGTCCGGCTCGTGGTCCGAAGGGCTCGAGCTGGACTCAGGGCCGGAAGGGTCGAGCTTCGAGGACTCCGCTTCGCCGTGAGAAGAGGCCTCGTAGCTTGACGCTTCTGGAGCGGAGGGAGCCGGGGAAGACGAATGCGATCTGGGAGGACCGTCAGGGGTCACCCTGGGGCTCGTCCGGACAGATCCAGTCGACTTCTCGGGCTCCGTGTCATCCGCCGAACGCCCTGCGAGCCCTTCGACTCTATCAGCCGACCCCGCTGCGCGCTGGTAGTCGATGACGCCGCGTCGCCCCTCGAGATCCAGACGAACGCTGAGCGCTCGAAACTCGTCCTCCAGTCCGAGAGTCGCCAAACGGTGCTTGCGGCCACTGGCGACCTCGAGGAAGCCAGTGTGCTTGCCGCGCTGGTAGAGCTCGAGCCCACGGGCTTCCATAGCGGTGAAGAACTCTCGCTTGGATTCAGTCTCGAGCAAGAACTCACGTATCCGGTCCGCGAAGGCCTCCTTCTGAGTCAGCTTGCCCGTGCGCTTCTTGAGCTGTACGCCCTTCTCGGTGATGGTCGCGGTTCGTTGCTTCCCGATCGCGACTTCCTGCCCAAGCTCTGGGTAGGTCAGGAGCGCCCATTTTTCGGTGTCCTGCTTGACGCGCGCGAACTCAGCCTTACTCAGTCGCAGCTTCGACGTTGATTCCAGGGCGTTTGACGAGATACATAAATGGCAATGCATATGCTCGTCCTTCTCATCATGAATACGCGCATACACGAGTGAATCAGGACAGCGGCCCTCGATATACCTCTCAACAATCTCGCGAAGGATTTCTTTGCGTCTCGCATTGCTGACGCTCCCCGACCTCGTGATTGAAACGACTTCGTGATACAGATACACCCCATTCTTGCGACGTGGCAAGTACGAAGCATTTTCCTCGAACTGTCCGATATACTGCTCTGCAGTTCCCGTAAACATGTTTCTCGTAAACTCGAAGTCTGCGTCTTCTGCTCCCTCCTCGATGTAGTGAACAAGCTGCGCGAACGAGCCTTGTTTGCGGCTCATGCTCTTGATTATCATGGACCGTGCTTCACGAAGCGTTTCACCAGATCATCAAGCTCGCGAAGTTGATCAAAAACACCGTTCTCGTCCGCTACCTGCTGGACACGGTTCGAGTGCTTCGCTATTTGATTCAAATTGTTAGAGATATTGCGAACCAAAAAAGAGAGTTCTTTGACCTCGTTTCGAGTTTCCATATCAACGAAGCGCTCGGATTTCAGCGCACCAAAAGCAAGCCGTTTCACGGCCTGGGCTGGCGTAATCTCGAGAGCTGCAGCAAGCTCTTGAAGCTTGGCGTGCTCGTCAGGAGTGAGCGTCACGCGCACCTGACGCTTGTCGGCTTTAGTGAGCTGGTAGTAGTCGGCCTGGTAGGCTTTGCGAGACATAGGCCGAAGGGTTAGAGGCAAAGGGGTTCTCAGGGGAGGTGCAGCGTATCCCATGAGTCGGGGTTCGAAGGGCTGAAAGCCCTCGCAAGATGCGAGTGAGCGAAACGTCCGCACGGACGTTGAGGCTCAACTCGCAATCTTGCACCGCCCGAAAGCAGCACAAGACGCGAGAATCGCGCGACCGCTACGCGGTCGATACATCACGCAAACAACATTCAGTATACAAGTGACGTGCGGAAGTCAAGGTTTGCTCGTGTGATTCAGGCGGGCTAAAAGAGAGGAATCAGTCATCGTCCTCATTGTCGAAGATATTGAATTTCTTTTTCACCTTATCAAGATCGCTTTCAGTCTCAAAAACTTTGAGTGTTTGATCAACAAGAGATTTTCGTTTTCTCTCTAAAAGATCTATGCGTTCTTTGACGTTATCAAGTCGTTTCGCTTGCTGCTCGTTCATAAGCTCGAGCTCAGACTCATAACGTACGGTATTGTCCTTCCACCGCTCAAGATCTTTTCTCGCCTTGTCGAAGAACTCAAATATGCTATCTCTCTCACTTCTAAGATATTCATCATTCTGCCGCTCCAATACATCGAGTTTCTTCATGAACTCTGTTTCAATCTGCGCGACATCAGCGAGATATTGGTTGAATATTGCCTTTTTCCCAACATCTAGTGCTGTTCCTACCTTCTGCTCAAGCAATTCGTACTGGGCGCGCATTTTCAAACGAAGTTGTTGCTTTACTTGATCTCTTACAAGTTTGCTTTCTTCAAACTGCGCTTCAAGTGTATGCCAGCCACGAAGTTTTTTCTCTTCAATTCTCGTGGTAAGAGTAACTGCATCTTTATCACGAGTAGCGGCATCGGCCGCACTCCCTCCAGGAATAAAATCATCTTCATTCATATTCGCCACCTCTGCGTCGGTAATTTTGAGTTTGAATAAATTCGTGTTACAATATCAAAAATAATAAATATACATGAAAATAATCGAATCTTGAGCCTCTTGAATTTTAGAGGCCTATATAAGTGGAAAAGAGCTGACTCTGTCGAATGACGAAGTAGTGTCGGACATGAAGTTTGTTGTTAGCTGAATTGTTGAAGAACCAGACAAATATGAGAGAGCATTGAGCGCTCTTACTCAATTATTTGACGAATGATACGTAAAAAGAAGAGACAATTCCTGAGCTAATGCATCAGAGGAAGAACTCGAAATGCTCGATGAGATACAAAGAGAAATAGAAAGAAAATGATATGACTGCAAACTAAGCTCAGGCCTACCCGTTCACTTGCTTGCAAGTACGCTTAGAAAAGCTCTATATGACAAGAGATGGAGCAACACGTTGGAGCAGCGTCGTGCCGAACGCCGATAGATATCCGGGTCTGTAGTACTCCACAGCCAAATACCCTATGAGTACAACGTTAACCGCTACAGAAACGACAAAAATACCTTTTCTAAGGCGACCATAGAAGATATATTTTTTCTTTGAAGCGATATAGTCAATACACTGTTTGCTGGTTTTTTCGTACGAAATTTTCTCTTGATCTGCCAAATGCTTCGCATCAGCAAGGCGTGAGAGAAGCACTAGCTTTATGGTAGATAGGAGCTTGCTTCTTTCACTCTGACTAAAATTGCTGTTGAGCCGCGTACTTTTACTTATAGTGTTAATAGTTCGATGCAGCTGCCTTTGAGGCATCATTCGCATCTGAGTCAAATACATTTCTAATTGTGAACCTACGAGGTGGTACTCGCGCTGAAAATCTAGCTCGTGAATATTCTCCTTTGATTCATGATAAACGTTCAAGCTCATTATTTTTGCAGACAGCTTTACTCTTGTTTGATGACTTTTTTCAAGCTGGCCCAATCTGAGTTTCACCAAAAAATGTGAGTATATGTTGCTCAGCTTCTTAAAAAAATCGTGAAGAAAAATACCTATTGACTTGTGGAAGAAGTAGAGAAAAGACAAAAGTACAAGAATGAGAAGAGAGCCGCCGAGAGTAGGGACAAATTTTCCCTTAACGAGAGCCTTTGTTCCGTCGGCGTATCCCGCCTTGCGTCCAGCAATTAAACCTACAGATTCCCCTTCATTGTATCCATCTACTTTTCCTTCGCTGTACCCTGCCGCCCTTCCCTGTTTATAGCCACTACTGTATCCAGAATCTCTTCCATCGCTGTATCCTCGATCGTACTGCTGTCTACACTCCCTCTTACAGCTCCCACAAGAAGAAAGAAATAAGACACAACTCAAAGCTATTAGGAGACCGAAAAAGGTTTTTTGCTGGCGCATAAAAACTGCTAAATTTCTGAAGTAAAGATTGACACTGAGCACGCCAATCTTATACTTTATTCATGAACATTTTGCAAGCCAAGCAGATCCCGCTTAATACACTTCTGCAACAACTCGGACATAAACCGGCCAATACGAGGGGCGCAGAGTCTTTCTATCTCTCGCCTCTTCGTAGCGAAGAGACACCGTCCTTTCGTGTAAACGATCAAAAGAACGTCTGGTATGACTTCGGAACGGAACTCGGTGGAGACATCATTGACCTGGTATGCCTGCTCTACAACGAGAGCAAGGGAGAAGCGCTCAGGCGTCTGAGCCGACAGTATGGCGGACTCCCCTCCTCCGTCCGCACTGCGCCAATCTCCGTTGTTACAGCGAAGGCGAAATCAGCCTCTCAGGGACTTCTAGTCAAGGAGGTTCGTGAGCTCAGCTATTTCCCGCTCCTGGACTACCTTAAGAAGCGTCGTATAGATGAAGCGGTCTACCGCCGCTTCTGCCGCGAGGTTCACTACGTGAACAAGAACGGCTCACTACAGCGAGCTATCGGATTTCAGAACGATTCAGGCGCTTGGGAAGCGAGAAACGCAGTCTCAAAGCTCATCATTGGTGGATCGAAGGACATCCGCTCCCTCCAGCTCGACGGGATGACGCACCTCTACATGTTTGAAGGATTCTTCGACTTTCTCGCCTACTTGTGCGCCTACCCAGAGGTACCGTATCAGCAGAAACGCGGCGCGATCATCCTCAACTCAATCGCGAATCTTGAGAAAGCGCTCACGGTGATTAAACAGCGTCAGCCGAAGAACATCGTGAGCTATCTTGATAACGACGGAGCTGGTCAGAAGGCCTATGGCAAACTTCTTCGGGCCTACCCGGACGCGAATATAACGAATCGAATCAGTGAGTTTGGATCATGTAAGGACTTCTCGGAATACTGGCAACAGAAATAGCTTGTGTATTTGATTGAAGTTCAATATCATACACTCTCCAAACATACAGGAGAACGCGTATGAACGCAGAAGCAGACCGAAACAAGTTCGACGATATGAACATGGCGCAGCTGGTACAGCAGCGCGACTTGCTCAACGAGATCATAGAAGAACGTCGAGAAGACGAGGAAACGTCCTTTCTGGACCAGATGAGAAAGGAGGCTGAAAGCCGAGGAATCGACTTCGACAAGATCACCGGTAGCGCCAAAAAAGGCTCCAATGGACGCAAGAGCTACACGGTGAAGCCGAAATACAGGAACCCGAAAGATTCTAGCCAAACTTGGACCGGTCGTGGTCGCAAGCCGAAGTGGGTAGAAGCTGAGCTTGAGAGCGGCACGAAGCTCGATGATCTGCTGATCGAGAAGAGCTAACCGTCGTGGCCACTGACCTCGAAACCTTCCGGCGGCTTCTTGGGCCTGAGCTCCTGAGTCGGCTCGAGCACTACGAGAACGTGGCGGATCGCGTGAGCTACGGTGTTGGTGGCTTGGATGGCGACCGAAGTGAAGAGCAGTACACCGAAGTGAAGAGCAGTACCAGGCTGATCGCGCCGAGCTCGACGAGCTGCAGAGCGATATAACGCTCGAGCTCATGCTGCAGCTGAAGCAACTCCGAGACGCCGAGATCCCGGAAACCACCAGCTAGAAATTCGCCGCCCAGGGCTCGCAGGAAGCGACGAACACTCCTCAAGGAGTACCAACCCACCGCAGACGAGGCAAATCGCCGCACAGGGGCTCTCAGGCGCGTTCTGGGAGCCTTTCTGTGTTCGACCTCACGCGACGGATGCGCGCTTGGTCACACTCGATGCTCCGAATTCACACGCAACATCACAGGCGAGCAGGTGCCCGTCAGGGCACGGCCACCGGAGCTGACTGGCAAGGAAGCGACTGCTTCGAGGGAAACACGGTCGGTTCGAGCTTTTGCGTCTCCCCTCCCCTGCTGACGGCGACCACCCACCACGCCACCTGCTCAACCTCGCTCTCTTTTGGCCCGCCTCACCAGACGTTTCCGAGACCTCGTTGCGAGCGAAGCGAGCGGACTTATCCACAGATTTTTCGCTCCAGTCACAATGTCTTAAAGAAAGTCTAAACAAAGTAACAATAAGGTCGCTTTTTTTGAAATGCCTCTTATCTGCTTGATTTTAAGCCATTTTTTCGTTTTTAGCCCACCAAGAAGGTCTCAGTAGCCCACCAAGAAGGTCTCAGTAGCCCACCAAAAAGGTCTCAGTAGCCCACCAGAAAGGTCTCAGGCCGTACACAGGTTTCGGCAAGTCATCCACAGCCCTGATTTCCACGGAAGCTCTCAAGTTCCACCAGGAAGGTCTCAGTAGCCCACCAAGAAGGTCTTAGAGGCCTGGGAGCTGATTTTCTGCGCGCTGTTCGCAGTGCTGGCCACAGTCATCGACCCAGTGCGCTCCGACCTCGTGAGCGAGTCGATGCAGAATTGCTTGGAAGTAGGCTCCTCTGTTCTCTACTCGAACCTGACCGCGAAGGCTCTCTTTGAAGTTCCCAAGAGCTCTTTCTATGAGACTTTCAGATATATACCTTCCGAACTGCTCATATCGCGATCTGTTCTCTTGGTAGCTTCCAACGACCTCCCCTATTCTTTCTCCCAAGTACTCAACGTACGCATCCTCTTCATTCATCACAGGAGGACGATACTGCTGACCTTTTCTTGTGACTGCTTTTACCTTTTTGTCTCTAATGCGCTTAAATATGAGCTTAAAATCTTCACCGTCGCTGGTTTCTTCTACGAACACACCTAGAAAAAATCGAACGTCGGAAAGCCTTTTCCCGTCAAGTTGATCTCGTATTCTCGTGAGAAACTGCCTTCTGTTGTACTTCTTCTCGTATTTTTCGCTGGTGTTGTTCAAAAGATCCAAAAGGTTTCGAGCTGTTCTTTGATGCGAAGGCTTGTGAGCAAGTATGGAATCTATGAGATTGTAAACGACTTTAGCTTGTGACGATTTAATTGATTTTCGGGTCGTCCAGTTGACCGGAATGGTTCTGTGGCTTCGCTGATTCTCTTGAACCTGCTCATTGATACGTATGATGACTTCGTTATCGAATAGGTGTTCATCCTGCTTGAGACGGTCTTTTCGTTTAGTGAATGAGTACCTATCAAGAATCCTCATGTTCTCGACGCTTTCTACATCACTACTCTCGTCACGATAACAGAGCTTCCACGTCACAGTCGTAAAGAAAAGTCTTTCGAGCTCTTTCTCTATATCTGCTAGCACCTGGCCCTTTCGGCTGAGCTCCATCCGTTTCGCGATCTCGCTAAACGATGTTTTGAACGCTTTCTCTGGCTGCCCTCTATCGCTCCATATCGCGAGCACCGCGAGAAACACGTCATAGCTTCGAACGGTGTAGCTCGTCTTGCGCACCGTCGGCGTCACAGTGAGGGTGGCTTGACCGGTGTTCTCTCCCGCCTGGACGTCCCACACAAGCTCACGAACGTCGTCGAGCCCTGGCGTAGTGGCTACAGGGAACAGGAACGCTCCGTAGCGCTCAATGTTCTCGTCCGGTCGGATGATCTGGTGAAGCTCGTTGGCCACGGCCACAAGCGAGAGCTGCTCTCCCTTGCTACTCGAGCGAAGCTCTCCCCTCCCCTGCTCTTGTTCTGGATTTTGCATAGCTGCAAGTTACTGATATTTATATCACTATAACGAACACTGCGGCGAAGGCAAGACAAACTTCTGACACTTTCGAGAGTATTGACACTTTCGACACTATCGAAAGTATCGACACTTTCAGCACTTCTTGCATTTTCGAAAGTATCGACTATGCTAACACTATCGAAGGTATCGTGAGTTTCGAAAGTATCAGCATTCACGAAACTCATGAAAGTGCCGACACTATCGACACTTTCAGCACTTTCGAAAACATTAACACTTTCGATACTATTTAAAAAATCAATATGAAAATAACTGTTTACTCTTCAAAGGGAGGGGCAGGGAAGACGCCTATCTCAGTCAACATGGTTTTTGACCGAGAGTACGCAATCGGGACGAACGAAACTTTTGACGTTCTCGCGAGTATGGAAAACATCCCAGAAGACCGCGTTCTCAAGGTCAGTTTGGAGGAGGCGTTTCCTCAGATTCCCGACGATATAGACATAGTGTTTGATCTTGCAGGTTCACTCGCAAGAACGTCCGCATCTATCAGTTCAGCGGTAGAACAGTCAGATCTAGTGGTCGTTCCTATATACGATGAATTCAAGAGCATCACTGCTGGAGTGAATACCGTTCTTCAGCTTCAATCGTTCAATGTTCCTATACTGGTGGTTGCCACCAAACTTGAGAAAGGAAGAAAAGAGATTTTCATCGACTGGGGTGATTCTGAAAGCTTCAGAAACATCGAGAGCATTGTACAAGCGAAAGCAGGGAAGGGCGTCACCGTTCTCCCACTAAAGAAATCGAAGGTATTTGATATCATTTTCGAGGAAGAAAAATCCATACAACAATTAAGAGATTCAAACGGACTCGATCATAAGACCTATCGGGAAGTGTCCGAACAGTTTGAAGCTATTTATTCCTTTATCGATTCACTCTCATGAGCAAGAAAAACAGCCTAGCAGCGATCCGCACGACGGATACGGCTTACCTTCAACCTGGCCAAGCAGCACAGAAGCCCGCAGACGAACCGGCGCCAGTGAAGACAAGCAAGCCAGTGAAGAAGCCGATGGGACGCCCTCCAGCGGCCGACAAGGCGAAGAATCGTGTGATCCTGACCTTCACCGACTCCGAGCTCGAGCAGCTTAAGGAGCAAGCCGGACTCATACCGCTCGCGACCTACCTGAAGAGTCGGATGATCGAGAAGGATATCGTGTAATTCGAAAGTGCTAGCACTTTCGATACTCACGAAACTCACGAAAGTGTGGAAACTCAGAGACCAAAAAATCCCTCGCACGCAGCGAGGGAGTAGGGCAGGGCACTACGAGCCGTGGCTAGTAGCCCTTATGGGTGATGACGATCGCGGATAGAAGTTCTTCATCGTCCTCGAGCATCAACGTAGTGTGCTCGTCTGTCGCGAAGTCGATTCGAAGCGGCTTCCCGTGTTCGTCGTACCAATGCTGGCCGAGGAGCAGGGTAGAGACTGCGAGCTCAAGCACCTTGTCCTGGCTCATCTGCTTGCGATCCGCGAACCATCCGAGTGCTTGCCGGCGTTCCTGATCCAGCGTGAGCTGGAAGGTCACCGTGACGGACGTGTCGCTCTCGTCGTTCTGCGGCCTCAGATTGAGCCGCTGGTACTCTTGGACTGCCTGCTCGGCACGCTGGTCGCCGTTCTCGCCCCCGAGACCGAGCTCCGTCATCATGGCGAACACCGCCATCTCGATAGCTCGACCGACCGGAACATGGTTCGCCTTCGCGAAGGATTCGAGAAAATCGCGTGTATGTGTGACGTCGAGAACGTAGCTCCGCAGCTTCGTCGTATCAGAATCACTCAATTGTTTCACTCCTTTTTTGAATGGAGAGAAACTGTATATATTTAAATAGGTTTGTCAAAAAATATTATTTTGATAAACTCTTTTTTGTATTTAAATAAAAATTTCGCGGATCTTTCGCTTGCTACTTTGTGCAAAATAACTATTATGCACAAAGTAGAGAGTGACCGGTGACATGATCACTTGCTCTCGAAGCTCGCCAGCGACATCGCCCGAGCACCGTAATGCACAAAGTAGCGAATGAACACCAGCAAACCATCACCTGGAGATCTCCCACCGAGCCGTAAGTGGCTCACTGAGAGAGAAGTAGGAGAGCTCCGACGCGGAGCGAAGAAGTCGCGAAATCCCATCAGAGACGATCTCGCGATCCTCATGCTCTTCAGACATGGCCTGCGCGAATCCGAGCTCTGCAACCTTCTCGTCGATGACGTACACCTTGAGACCGCCCAGCTCTACGTCAGGCGCCTCAAGGGGAGCCGTGACCGCATGCACCCCATCGAGGGAGACGAGCTACGCGCTATCAGACGCTACCTCGTTGTGAGGAAGGGCAAGAACACCGCTCACGCGCCTTGGCTCTTCCTGAGCGAGCAGGGAACCCAGTTCCACCGCAACAGCGTCGCCTACCTCGTCGGCCAGGCTGCTAAGCGGGCAGGGATGCCGCACGCCAACCCTCACAAGCTCCGCCACGCCTGTGGCTATTACCTCGCCAACAAGGGCATTGACGTCCGCACAATCCAAGACTACCTCGGTCATGCGAACATCAAGAATACCGTGATCTATACAGAGCTAGCTTCAAATAAGTTCAAAGGTCTATTCAGCAACTAACACGGATATATGCGCCGCCTTATCGGAAATATCTTCCCAGCTATGTGCAGCTCTATTTCTATAACTCTTCCGCTCAGATAAGCCGGACTCCATTCAAAGTATCGCTCACCGTTAAAATCTTCAAGTACTATAGAACTGTACGGAGATATCACTATGTCGCGAGGATGACCTTCGGGTTCCAGCTCCTCATCAATAGACAAACGAAGAAAAAAACGCTTTCGAACCCACTGCAATCTCCAGAAAGAAATTATCATCGGCTTTGTAGAAAGATTTCGGATCGTTATCTCGTTACCTCTATAAACATCGGAGGTGAAGCTACCACTGACACTGACGCGAAATCTTCCAGTCCAAAATTCCCATACGCGAATGATCGCGAGGACTGTTGATAGGACAACTGCCCATACGGTCAACAAAGTCCCCAAAGAAAACAGCTCAGCCACATTCAAATCGACACGATTTTTTATTATTTTTGTTTGTCCGAATCATCAGCAATAGACCAATCATTCGACACATGAAGCACTACTTCTGTAGAGCCTCTACTAGAATAGTGTTCGCTCGCAATGTGAGCCACTTTTGTTACGAGATATCCTTTGCATACCACCGAAAGAGCTTCTGAGAGAGCGTCTTCTATGTCTTTCACGGGAACAGATTTGAGGTAATCAAACGGATTCGGTCTATCAAGAAAATCTCCTGTTAGTCGTTCATTTTGGTTTCGGATATCCGCTTCTGCTTTCCTTCCCTCTTCGTCCCACTCTTGTTGCTCTTTATCTGACCGAACCACTTCACTTCTTGCGTCAGATACTTCTGCCGCTCGTTCTTCTACAAATTTCTGCACCAATTCTTCGTTGGCATAGTAGTCCAGTGTTGAGAGTATTGATTTCAGAGAGGGATAATACCCCTTCAAAATCGTTCTCATAGCAGAAGTAGGCGCCAGCCTCTCGTCTTTATATAATTTTTCAAGAAACTCTGCAGAACATTCTTGAAGAGGATGTATGTTCATAACGTCGTATAATTAGCTCACTGCCAAAAGGAATGCAAACATGGCTACTGCACTCACCGAAGTCCGATGTGGCTCGAAAAAGTACTATATCAGCCACACTGGCACAACCGTTTATTACTCGACAGAAGGACCCGGAAAGGGGTCGAACACCGCCAGAGGTTTGGAGTTCAAAAGCAACCAGTTGATACTCAAAAAAACAGGCAAGCCCGCAAAAGATTTTGACATTTGCCAAGAAATCAGTAAATAGAGACTACTTATATTCTAACTACCAATTATGAGCAAGATACGCATGGCATGATTGTGGGATGAGGGAGACGTTCAAGGAAGAACGATCCTCGTGACATTTAGAATTGGGGATGGATCTTTGAAAACACAAAGATACAGCCCAGCAGAAACAGAAGAGTACTTAGAATGATTAGATCTTATGCTAGACATTAGAAAAGACTACGCGAACTTATACGAAGCAGATGAAAAGACAATCAACATACTTGGCTATATAGATCTGTACGGAAGCCAGAACGCAGAAAGCAACTAAATTCCCGAATCAATTTTTCTTTTCCATTTTTTCTATGTGCGCAGAAAGCTCCTTGTTTTCTTTCTCGATACTAATGGCCTTAATTAATTCTCTTTCTAGTCTTTTTACGACACTAATATAAATCTTAGGATCAATGCCGTTTGACTCCTCTGCGATACTTCTCGTTCCAAAATCACAAAATGACTCATATTCTCGCTTTGCTCTTGCAGCTGTGGTAGAAAAGTCTGCGTTAAGAGCTTTTGCTCTTGTATGAATTGCTTCTATTGGAGTAGTTCGTCCTCCGCCAACATCATCGTCAATCTCCAACTCGCGGAATAGCGCATTGATTCTTTCGATTGGCTCCTGGAGAGATTCGAGCTTGTTGAAAAGTTTAAAAACTTCAACTGCTTTCTCGTGTCCGTATTTCTCTATTTCTTCTTGTTCCTTCTTTGCCTTTTCTTCTTTCAGCTGCTGCAATGTATATTTAGCTTCTCGCGCTTTATGCACTTCGTCTCTTTCCTGACGCACTTTTTTATTACTGGCGTCTAACCGGTCAACAGCTTCCATGCCAAATTTAACGCAGTAAACTATGCCCCCCAAAGAAATAAGAACGAGCAAGCCATCGAACACTAACACTGCGATGATACCGAGAACGACACCAGCACCGATAGCAGCAAATCTTAAAGGATCTGTGTCTATATTTGACATATAATATTAAATATATATAATTACACTATAGCAGTAATAATAGATAAATGAAAAACACATTCTGAATATCTGATGCACTTTCGCCAAGAAAAGCGCTTCAAAATCCGAAAGTACATGCTCACAATCAGCAGGAGTACTTTGATCGATTAAGTGCGAAGTTTTGAAACAGATTGCTCAGACTCATACCTTTAGACACTTCCGAGCTAGAAACCTCATCGAAAGAGCACTCAAAATACTACGAGTATAGCGATAAATGATTTGTGGAACTTTTCGTAGATGAATGTCGCGTTCTGAGAGAATGAAGCGCAGCAAACTGATCAGGTGATCAGAGGTGGCCTCGCCAGTCTCATTTGTCAGAATGGGAGTTACAAATAAAAGAAGAAATAAGCAGGTTAGAAAAAGATCAACTCGAATCTCAACTACTTATTGATGAACGAATTCTCTGATTCTGGGAAGCAGAACTGAGAAACACACCGGTAGAAAATATCGACGCCACTGATATTCTTTTCAGCCTAAAAGAAATAAGCATTCATATTGGGACGATCAAACAACGCCTGCAAGACTGAGAAAATAGAGAATCCACAACCAACTGATAGAGCCAGCTATCAACCCTGAACCTATGCAGTAATGTGCAAACCCGTCATATATACGGGTTATTTTTTTGTCTCGAAGAACGGCTACAGGGCGAATTCTCCAAGAGCTCACAAACTCTCCCATTCTTTTCGGCTTCCGGATACAGTATTCCCACCAGTTCGCTTGCTTTCCGTTCGGGAACTGGTCTCGGTAGTGCTCAATGGTTGAGTAGGGAAAAACGGCCTTTGCAAGAGCTTCCCCAAGAGCTCCCATGCCTGGAGTTCGCTTGTTCTTCTTAAGCAGCGCCACCGGTGTGCAGAAGGTAAGCGTTACTCTTGCAAGCACAACGCTTGATGTTCCTGGTGCTTGTTGCCCGTAGTGCTCAGCGACTCGCGTATCCATGCCGAAGTACAGGCCAGTACCTGCAAAGTTCCCGTTGCCTACAAGCCACCTTCCGGACTGCGCGACTTTGGACGCAGCGTGTTCAAAGCTCGTTCCATGACGCATAGTGAGCGTCGGCAGAGCGATGCTGACACCTAGCATCAATACGCTATCAAACACATATAGAGCGTTGCGAGCAATAAGACGAAGAAGTCTATACGGCAAAGTCACAACGTAGAAGAACAGAAATTTGAATCCCGTTCTTTTCGCCAACCTGCCCTTTTTCGGGTTCACAAATTCCTGAAATGCGTCGCTTAGCGAAACCGAAAGAAAAAGAAAGACATCGTAATATAGCGCATTGATAACTCGTAAAGGCAACGTGAGAAAATAAACAGCCAGCCACCAAAGAAGAGAAACGCCCGTAAGGAGAAAAAGTAATCCAAACCGTCTGCCGATTTCTCTTTTCAGATTTCGATTCAAGAATCGAACAGGATTCGAAGCTATCCAAAGGAAATGATTTAATGCTGAAAATGGATATCTGAACAAATACGCTACTGAGCGAAGAAAGGCCGCAACAACCATGAGGGCTAGAAAGCCAAGAACAGAAATCAACAAAAACTCCATTTATTTCAGCGCCTCATACGCCTTATTAATTCGAACAAGTTCATCGCTTGCTTCTTTCTGGAACACTTCACTCATGTGCTGATGCTTGTCGGGAGCGTACCGTTGCGCTTCCCGTCGATACGCTGTCTTGATTTCGTCTGGAGTAGCCCCCGCGTGTACTCCTAGAATTTCGTAAGGAGTACGCGCAGCAGATGATTTGGGACGCACTGGAGGAGGATCTGGTCGAGGCCTTTCTGAATATTGGCCGCGCGACTTATCATTCTTATGAGAATTCGCCTTTTTATACGATTTCGAGTAAGTGTGTGATGCTTCTTTTCTTCTAAACGGTCGAGGCTCAAAGCCCTCTTGCTCATTTCGACGAGCGTTTCGCTCACGGAAGCGGCGCTCGAGTTCAGCTTCTTTCTCTAGACTTTCGCGTCTGGCTCGATCCTGCCGAGCTTGTCTATCAGGATCTACCACCTTGTCCTGACTTGCGTTCTTGAAGCGCTCTGAACGCCTTCTCGCACCGCTTGAGCTTTCCTGAGCCCTCTGGCTACCCCGAACATGGTCCTGTCGCCTCTGACGCTCTCTCGCGACCTCCTCTTGCTCCTCCTCACGCTTCTCACGAGCTCGCATGCTCGCCTGAACGCGGCGGATCGTCCGCATCGCCTGCCAGTTTCGGAAGCGTCTCCAGAGACTTGGTTTGTTGTCCTTTGCGAGATAGGAGGTATGCCGCCACCCAGCAAGCCGCAACAGGAAACGAGCGGAGCCAGCGACCAGCCCCAACACGAAGAAGCCAAGCAAGATGAAATTGTAGGCGTCGTCCTGAAGAAGTCTTGCGATCGGTTGCAGCCAACCAAGAATCAATATCAGAATAACGAGATAGGACAGCGTCGGAGCGATTCCGAAAGACTTAAAGCGAGCGAATACGTACCCCATACAGCTGCAGCACATCGCTAACGCGATCCACTGCTGGGGATACTGAGCAACACTAACGAGACGATCTATCACGTTCTCGGCACTCGTCTCCGTACAAGCGTTTCCAGCTCACATTCGCCTCAGCTATTAAGTCTTCCCAATACTGCTTGTCTTTCTCTTTCTCTAGTAAATAGTGTTCACGCTTTCTTCTTGCTAGATTCTGCAGCCAGCTTCTCGAGCTCTCTACATCTTTATCACAATACCAGTGGAACACGGTCGCGAACTTCTGTGAACTCTTCTCTCGCATCGACGAAGGCAGACAAGCGAACAGCAAAGAGGGAAGGCTTACAACAATGAATCCGAGAACAACAAGAACAGGAATAAACGAGAAATATACGGCCCACGAAGGCATCGAGAATACGTGCTGCACTACGATAAAGACCAGTAGCAGAATGAGACCTGCGTATACTGGAAAATAGAATCGTACATTTCGAATCAAAACGATGAAAGCACCGACAACCATCCACGAAGCGACGTACACCGGATGCTCAGATACCAGACTTGAAAGGAGTTCAAGCATCCTCAGGAGTACACGCAAGTGTCACAAGAAACGAGACATAAAAAAGACCCCAATAGAGGGGCGAGAACTGTAGCTCAAGCGAGCCGCCGCTGTAGGGCGCAAGGTTCAGCAAAACGAAGAACATCACGACGGGAAATACTAGAAAGCGGCTCAACCAACCATGGAGCCGGTGCGTCATCCAGTAGAAACCGAGCCCGAAAACAACGCCAAACAACGTGACAAAAAAGAACCCGAGAAAGGATATATTCACTACGCCAGTTCGCTTAAGATCAGAATTTCTATTCCTGCAATGCTTTTTATACGCTTATCGTTTGTGATAAAGAAAGCGCAATCTTTGCTCAAGGCGGTAGCCATGTGTATAGAGTCTGGGAGCGAATTTCTCGTCATAGCACGAATGTGAGCAGATCTGTCAAGAACATCAGCACTAACTGGGCAAACTTCTTTGGTTTGCGACGTTTGAAGTATCTGTTTATAGTTCCCTATCGCGAACTCGTCCTCGTTCTTCATGGGATGCACAAGACATTCAGCACGAGTGAGCTCACTCGTGACCAAGCTACATCCTCCCTTTCCTATCTGACGAAAAAGAGCGCGAGACATACCTCTGAATTCTGGAACATCCTCTATAAAATATATGAATACGTTTGAATCGAGATAGACTTTTGTATTCTGCAGTTGTTCTAGTCCCATTCGTCTCTCATCTCACGGATATCGCCGTCTATTTCTTCTCGCGTTCTTGACCTACTATTTCCTTTGTTCGCGCCAATCATAGCGAGAAGATCACTCGGGATACCTTCATTCTCATCTGTTTCAGTAACAGGAACGGCATGAGGGACAAGTACAATCCTACCTTCCTCGACGTTCATATCGAGCGTATCTCCTTCATGAAGATTCATCGCTTTGCGAACAGAGCTTGGAAGCCTTACCGTTTCGTCTTTTAATTCAACCTGTGGCATAGTGTTTTTCATCCGAAAATTTTACTTGTATTTTGCGCATACTACAGATAAATATTATTAAATCAAGAAACATTTATAGATCGAATTCGCTTGGTGGAATGCGAAGAGTTGCTGCTCGAAGCGACTCCTCAACCTCTGAGCGTGTTTCCGGGTACATCCGTTGCACTATACGGAACCAGCGCCATACAGAAGAGACGCTGATACCAAAGGAAGTGATACACGCCCAACGAGCGTGCCTTTCGAGATCTGCGTCTTTTATCGAAAAATGAGGCCGTATGAAAACTTGTTGATAGGTGACATACACCAAGAGCCCACATAGATACAAAGTCGTTGGCACCAGAAGAAAAAAGGCAGAAAGAAATAGGAAGCCGTATCAGCCGAAAAGAATTTCTCTGGACTCATCACAATCGACCACAAGGACGCCGCTAAACATATAAGAGCCACGGAGCCAGTAACAACGTTTACTTTCTCGATAATAACATCTGAATCGGTGTAATCCTGCTTAGCCTTCGCCATTCCCCAGAAATTGGCCAAAAGAACTACAGAGATAAGTATAATCTCAAACCAGAGAGGGAAAAACGAATAATGAGCAAAAAAACCCACTACCGCACTCGGAAAGATTGCCTTATAAACAGTATCACCGACAACGGACCAACTTTTCCCAACAGCCTGACAGACTTTCGCAACCATCGGCATAGCAGCGAAACACAACCAGATAGCAGAGAGCCAGATGTGTCGAGCGTTCCATCCCTCATCCGGTTTGAACAAGAGTAATCCAAGCACTACAGAAACAAAAGCTCCTAAAGAAACTTGAATGATAGAAGGATGAAAGATCGCGGTGATCAGACTTCGGATACTCGATCGAACACCCGGTATAGAAAGCGAAATACCAGCCACGACTACAATAGCAAACGTATACGCCCATTCTCTGCTACTAACCCAATCCATTGCTATAGCAAGGTTAATTGCGTGCTGACTTCGAGAATCTTATATATCGAGAATTCTGGAAAAACATTTTAATCTTAAGCACACTGGCAAAACGATTCTTCGAGAGGAACACAACCTCTCCATCTCTGAGCGTACGTATCTGGTCTGCGTTCAAGAGGTTGTACTCTCGTCTGGACTGAACGGTATCGCTGAGCTTGTTTCGCTCAGTAACGCTCTTCTTCCCAATAGCTCGAGATATCTCCTCGGCCGTCACCATATCTGCTCCGTTGAACACGAGATACGAGGCAATACTTCCGCGAATGACATTTCCAGCCTTGCCGTACTTCAGATCAATTTGTGAAGTTGTCTGAAACACCATTGAAAGCGATACGCGGTATTTTCGAATGTTAGATATGATCGCGTGAAAGCCCTTTATGTACGAACTTCCAAACTCGTCGAGCAGACAATACACACTCAAATCTTTTGGCGTTGGCCTTCGCTCCATCATCACTGAGAAAAAACGAAAATACAAAACGTCAATCATAAATTGGTAATCTTCTTGCTTGTGCGCTGGAAACGAAACATAGAGGATCGTTTTGCGCTTTCTCAGCTCATCAAACGATAGATCATTTCCCGACAGAAGATCAGCGAACTCACGCACTGCTACCGGCTCAAGTGCGGCTCTCGCGATAGAAGCGTAATTCGCAGGCATCTTCGTCTTACGCGCTGACTCCAGTATCGCTTCCCACTCCTCTTCAATACTCCAGTCCGAAGGATCAAACGGGTTTCTGGCGTACTGTTCCATCCATTTGTTAAGCGCCGTTCCTTCACTCCCAAACTTCACGATGAGTGAATAGAGCTTTGGAATCGTCAGCTCATGAGGCAGGTTGTAGGCTAGGCACTTCGCAAATATCTTGAGAAGTCCAATCGCCCCTTCGTTCCAAATGGGTTCTTTGTCGTTTCCGAACCTGCTGAGTACCAGTGCGGCACAAATCGAATTGATCTCCTGCAGGTGCCCATGATCCAGTCCATCAAACGGGTTGAAGCGAATGCTTGTTTCGGTTCTGCTTGGGTCAAGAACAAGAACGCGGTACCCTTGCTCCCCCATATATCCACTCGTAAGCTCATGAATCTCACCCGAGGGATCTGTAACCAGAAGTGAGTCACCCTGACGGGCTCGCTCAAAGATGTTCGGGATGATGTATCCGGCTGTCTTCCCTCCTCCAGACTTCGCGATGATCGCAATATGCTCAAAAGAATCCTTCTCGCTGAGCCTCTTTGCTTCTCCGTCTATAAGAAGACCACGATTTGAAGAATGAAAGAGTCGCCTGTTCTCACGACCACTCGAGAAACGGGCTCCTTCTTCTCGACGAAGAGCGTATCCTCGAAAGAGGATCAAACTTCCCTTTCCAAGCACCTTGAACGTTTCGCCGATTAACCCCGCCACTCGACTAATTCATATCCTTATCGTTCTTCTCGTCACTGCGGCTACTGTTACGAAATAAAATTCTGCGCCTGAGTATATCCATATCCAGTGAAGCCACAAGTTCGCGGACACGGGACTGAACGATGCGGACCAGTCTGCGGACCTCTCAGCCCTTCTCCGGTCCATCTGGCCCTTCCCTGCCCTTCCCCTGCCCACTCGCCTTCCTGAAGCGCTCACGTCGCCTCTCCGCGGCTTCAGCGCGCTCTAC